>RJWM01029320.1:0-24619 GCA_004363535.1 Dasyprocta punctata
CACTGCACAGCTCCTTCACCCTGCTGGCATAGACTTTCTAGTTCCACCGCCGACCTTTGGCCTTCCCGGTGCAGAACCGTAAATAGACTGGCATGAGCCCTTATTGCGGGCTCTTAGATTCCCAGTAGACTTTCTAGTTCCACCGCTGACCTGTGGCCTTCCCGGCACAGAACCGTAAATAGACTGGCGTGAGCCCTTATTGTGGGCTCTTAGATTCCCAGTTGGTACTGTGGGAGGCATTGTCATGTGTTTTGGGTCTCTAGTGGAACTCTTGCATGATATTGCTGTGGGATCCAGGCCCTAGGCTAAATATCCTGGGTCTTAGTGTTGTGGACAGATTTTCCTGCACTTTCTTGTGTTTAACTTTGGGTGACTGTTATAAAACAATATTACAAACCCTGTGTCCATGGAGAACAACTACATACAGGACACAGGGTTTGTAATACTGTTTTATAATAGTCACCCAAAGTTAACCCCTGACTACAACAGAGCACTAACCCTCGACCTAGCTCTCATTTTAAACTTCACTCTACCCCAGCCATAAACACAATTGAAACCCTAAATCTAAAGCTAACACAACCTCCAGCTCTAGCCATAGCCTAACCAAAGGCCTAAATTGAACCCCAACCCTAAAACCTAGCCCTAACCATGCCCTAGCCCTAGCTGTAGACAGAGCCCTAATATTAACACAAACTCTAAACCTAATCCTAACTTCAACCACAGCCCTAGCTTTAACAGTACCCTAGTACTAGCCCTGGGTCTAATGTTAACTCTAACCCTAAGCCTGACCCTAAACCTAATGTGGCCCTAGACCAAGATCTAACCCTAACCCTAACCCTGCACTAATTCTGACCCCAACCCTAATGATAACTCTAAAATTAGCCCTAACATTAATCCTAACTCTAACCCTAACCATAAATTTAGTCCTAGCCCAAACTTTAACCCTAACCATAATCCTAACCCTAGCCATAGCACTAATGCCAACCATAGCGTAAATCTAACCCTAATTTTAATTGTAAATCTCACCCAAACCCTACCCTGGACCTCACACTAATCTAGCCCTAAGCTAATCCTAAACTTAAACCTAACTCTAAATAGCCCTAGCTATACTCTTGCCTTAGTGTAACTTTAAACCTAAACCTAACACAACTGCTAATGCTAAACCTAACCCCGGGGGAGTGCTAGCCCTAGCCCCAGCCCTGGTGGAGCTAAGGCAGGAAGGTAGGGTACAGCTAGGAGTTGATGGGAAAACAGGTGTGACCTATTAATCCCAGGACACGCGTACAGGACACGTCTCCAAGTCCTGGGCTTCTCCTGAGGACTCCAGCAGGGTTTCAGTGGGGTGACCTGGGTGTGATGCCAGCGTGGGAAGTGACAGAGGGACAGGTACAATTAAGCACTTGCTATCCTGTCTCTGCATGATAGCCCACTCCATGCTATAGGGTGCGTGTTTTTTTTTCTCCCTTTTTTCCTACTTTTACGAGGTCCAAATTTGTTCTGCAGAGCCTGTCTGTTCCTACCTTTAATAAATGTGACTTTGTCACTGTTTGAGGTGTTGCCCCAGTGCCATGCCACCCTGCCTTGGAGCCAGCTGATTATGGACTGAAACCTCCACAAACTGTGAGCTAAATAAACCTTTCCTTAATTTTGGGTGTGGGGTATTTTGTACCAGCAATGAGACAAAAGTAACAAATACAGTGGCAGCATAGAAAATTTGTTCCTCAAAATTGGATTCAGAGTGCCCGTGACCCTACAACCAAGAGAGAAGAAAGCCTGGCTACTGCTCCAGCTGGTAGCAGACCTTGGGATCATCCACGTGGCTCTGACTTTAAGTGCATGCAGAATGCAAGTTCCGAGGTTAAAAAGGCTTCTGCCCTGATTTCAGAGGGCCTGGGAGGCCAGGCAGTGTGCCCCTGAGAGGGCAGTGTGTGAAGCTGTGATTGTGAAGCTAAAGGTGTGGTGTTATGGTTTATACATTGTGTCAACTTGAGAAGTCTAGAAGCTTAATTGAGTAACTCAGCAGCTCTACATCCTGGGGTGTAGAGAACAGCAGTTACCTGTTCATTGTGTCAATTTGAGAAAGTCAGCAGTTTAACCCAGAGACTCAGCAGGGAGCCAGGGTTCTTACTTTGTAAATATCCTGATCCTGTGCAAAGAAAGGCAAGGAGATTTGGGAATGCTACACCCACGCTGGAGGTGGGGAGGTGTCCTGTGTACAATATAAGGGAGAAAAAGAGGCTTGCTCTTGACCCCTTTTTGGCTCTGGCTGCCTTTGCTCAGCTGCTGCCTTGAACTGTTGCCCCAATGCCATGCCACCCTGCCTTGGAGCCAGCTGATTATGGACTGAAACCTCCAAAAACTGTAAGATAAATAAACCTTTCCTTCCTTCATTTTGGGTGTCAGGTGTTTTGTCTCAGCACCCAGTGAAAAGTAACTAAGACAGGTGGGAAAGTTTGGAAAAGCCAGGAATGTGGATCATCTAAGGAAAGCTGCAAGGAGAGAGCAAAGCATGCCTAAGAGAGAAATGCCATGGGGGTAGAGTCACTCAAGGCTTTTAGAGTTCACAATTTGCCACAGGTTGCTTCAGATGCTGGATGTGGAACTGCAGGACTTAATGTTCACCCTGCTGGGTTTTGGACTTGCTTTGGTCCCAATCCATTGTACCCCCCTGTATGTAACTTTACATGAAAATGTTTGCCTTGTGTCTTTGCTTGTTGGAAGTGTTTAACTTTTCATTTGTACGGGGGCTTGCAGCTAAGAATTGCTTTAAACCTCAGAAGAGTCTTGGGACTTTGACTTTACTGCAGTGCTGAAGCTGTTAGGACTTTGTCAACTCTTGCAGATGGACTAAATGCCTTTGCATAAAGGGATGTGCGTGAGTCTTTGGGGGGGCCAGGGGAAGAATATTATGGTTCTATGTAATATAATGTGGACAGACTTTATACTGGTTCTTAAGAATTGTTAAACCTGTGTTATAAAGTTCAAGTTGTAAAATAAGAATAAGCATCACCCAAGGAAAACTCACCTATTCTGGTAAAGGAATTAGTATGTTTCCATTTGTAGGCAGGATAGTTATAACATGTTAACCATAATTATAAGTATGTCTTTGTATCTGAAGAGTGATTTAAAGAAATGTGTCTGGCTCCCAAGTTGACAAGGGGTGAATTATTATGCTTGATTGCTGTCTTCTGCTGCCTGAAAGTGTTGCCCAGTGCCATGCCGCCCTGCCTTGGAGCCTGTGATTATGGAGCTGACTAAACCTTCCCTTCCTTAATTTTGGGTGTTGGGTATTTTGTCCCAGCAGTGAGACAAAAGTAACTAAGACACCCTGAGGGCTTTTGCGATCCTTTATCTCAGGAAAAGCCTAGAAACTATGGTATTTAGAGTCTTCCCCAAGGAAGAAGGAGAGGGATCTTTGATGATCCTGTCCTCAGATCCCCAGCTGTCTATCTGTTTAATGAAGATAACCACACTGGGAGGTCTCTTTCACCTCCTCCTGATAATCCTCAGGCCAGTAAATCAGTCCCATCCCCTCCAAGTGACTCAGAAACCTCACTAGAAGCTAGTGCTCCAGAGGGAGCCAGCATTCCTCCGAGCCTCATCACGCTACATAGACAGCTCCAAGTCCAACTCCCGCGGGGTGCACAGACAGCTTTAAGCCCCACAGTAGTTATAAAACTAAAAGACCCAACCAATCTCCTAACCCAAGGCAGGATCCAGTTACAGAAGGGGCTGCAAAGGCCTCCAGCCTCTCGGGCAGTTTCGTCAAATGTGGTCTGCAGTCTTCTTAGTCCCTTATTCTAGAAGCTAAACTAGGCAGGAATACTGTAGGCAGTCAGACGTTCTAAATAGGCACCAATCACCTTGGGCTGCAGGATCAAACTCCTTAACCCACCTCTTCCAGGAAAATCCTCGTCTACCTACTGGATTCCCTAATGGATTTAATCAATATTGCCCAAGCAACTATACTTGTAATCCTATTGATTGGTTATAGTTCTGTCCCACTTTAAACCCAACTCCCCTCATGACTTTGCTCAATGGAACACCCTTTAGAGGTGCAGTTGGTGGGCAACCCATTTCCCGGGCCCCCTTCTGTCCCTGTCAGACCGAAGCTTGCTTTCTTGTGGAGGACCAACTGGATGATTCACCTTGGAAGAAGAGCAATTACCTCCATTTTGGCTAAGCCTGGCCCTGTTTCCATGGATTGATACATCCAGAGATGGCTAGGGCTTTTCCTTGTCCCTTTAATTGACTGTAAGCCATGTAAATAGGTCTGGTCAAGGTGCTGATGTGCAGTCTTTGAAGCAAGGTGGCAGGGCAGTGTTGCCCCTCCCCACGACTCCCAAAGAAACATGCAAAAGCCAGTGGGAGGGAGAGCCAAGCTCACACTGCTGATGGGGATAAAGCCTTGAGAAAAGAGGCTGTTACTCCCCAGGACATAAAAGACCACACATCAGAGCTGACTCCAAAACAATAGCTACTACCTCAAATTGTGTTACGCAGATTTCTGCATATCCTTCTTTCTCCATATTGCAGAGGTGATTTTAGGCCTCCTACCTAGCCCAGCTCACAGTACTTTTGTATTTTCCACCATTCTCAGAGTTACTCATCCTCTAGCCACTCCCTTCTTCATGAACTAATGAAATCCAGGTTCAGCCCTGGGTCAAGGTCTTTGTTTCAGTTATCCGTCACTCTGGCTGGACTTAGGACCCCCTTGGCTCCCCACAACTATAAATAGGCCTTGATGTCTTTATTCTCACCATGGGTTGCACTGGAAGTGGTAGATTGTAATTAACTCACTAGAATTCCAATAACTTTTCCATAAGATTACAAATATAAACTTCCTGGATCAACATGATGGGAAAATGAATCTCTGGACTTTTAAAAAATTCTTCCTATTCTTAACTTCTGTTGTTTCTACAATTCATTCCTCAATTTTAGATAACATGAATTTAGCATTTTGGACATTCAGCAGGTTGCATTTCTTTCCCCTGTATCACCCTTGCAATACTCTCATCCTCCCTGGAATAACGCCCTCAGGAGACTATAGAAGGGTACAAGATCTCCACCTCATTAGAAGACTCTAATCCTAATCCATCTTCTGTTGGCAGATCTACATTCAATTTTCTCATAAATTCCACATGACAAAAATTTGTTCTCAGTCTTAGATCTCAAAGATGCTTTCTTTTCTATTCTGTCCACCCAGACTCTCAGTCTCTTTTGGTGTTTGAAAGGGAAAATCCCATTTCAAGAGAAAAGTAGCAATATACTTGGACAATTTTCCTACAGGGGTTTAGAGATAGTCCTCACCTTTTTGCTTGGACACTAGAAAAAATTTAAGGAACTCACAATTTAAACAGGGAAACATCATACAGTATATAGATGATGTTCTATTCGGAAGATCAATTTAGATGTTATTCAACCATAATACTATCCAAACCCTTAATTTTCTAGCTAAGAAAGGATATAAAGTCTCAACAGGAAATGCTCAGGTAGCACTTCAGAAGGTTCAATATTTGGGATACATTCTTACACCTGGGGAGTGACAGCTGTCTAGGGACTGGAGTCAGGGTATCTGTAAGCTTGGGCCTCCGGCCACCAAGCAACAGCTTTGCATTTTCCTGGAAATGCCTGCCTTCTACCAGGTCTGAATACCTAGGTTTGGACAAACAGCAAAGCCTTTACATGAGGTTATCAAACATCCTTAGTTGGTACCCCTAGAGTAAACATGACTGACAATGTTTTTGAGAAATAAAATATGCTGTTACTCAGGCTCCAGCACTGAAAATACCTTATTTAAGAAAACCCTTACTCTCCATGTCAGAAGATAGAGGAATTGCTTTGGGTGTTGCTATGGTTTGTATCTGGATGTCCCCCCAAAGCCTCATGCGGACATGAAGTTGTGCTTTTTGGAGGTGGCTGAATCTAGTTTGTGACTGATTCATTGTCCATTGTCTCATGCTGGGATTATGAATGTGAGTGTTACGCCCACCCTGGGGCAGGTAGCCTACATACAATATAAGAGAGGGAGAGAGGCTTGCTGTCTCTCCTCCCCTTTCGGCTCTTGCTGCTTTTGCTGTCTTCTTCCATCATAAACTGTTGCCCTCTGCCATGTGCCACTTTGCCTTGGAGACAGCCAAGTATGGACTGAAACCTCCACAAACTGTGAGCTAAATAAACCTTTTCTTCCTTAATTTTGGGTCCTGGGTATTTTGTCCCAGCAATGAGAGAAAAGTAACCAAGACAGATGTCTTGACAAAAACTCTATCAAGTGGCATACTTTTCAAAAAAGTTAGGAGTAGGTGCTGGAAGGCCACCCTGCCTGAGGGCAGTAGCAACTACAGCTATGCTAACAGTAAAAGCTGCAAAACTAATTGAAGGACAAAGCTAGAAATCTCAACACACCATCAAGTCCAGGTAATTCTTGAGACTAAAAGCTACTTGTAATTAACAGGGGAATGGCTTACTAAGTATCAGTTCATGCTCTTAGACATCCTTAAGGTGATGAAAAAAATTTACACTATTCTTAATTCTGCCTCTTTGATGCCTACACACCCTGTAGTGATTACTGTGAACAAGTGTACCTTAGTTATTTTTCTCTTGTTGCTGAGACAAAATATCCTACACATAAAATTTATGAAGGGAAGGTTTATTTAGCTCACAGTTTGTGGAGGTTTCAGTCCACAAGATGCTGTGTCCAAGGCAGGGTGGCATGGCAGAGGACAACAGTTCATGGCGGCAGAAGACAGCAAAAGCAACAGGTGCAAAATGGGTGGAGCAGGAGAAAAGACTTTCTGTCCCTTATATTGTATAAAGGCTACCCATTGGTGTAGCACTCACACCCATAATCCCAGCATTGGACTATGACTCAATCACAAACTCTAGAAGCCCACCTCCATGACTTCATGAGGCTTTGGGGGACATCCAAACACAAACCATAACATTCCACCTCTGGCCTTCCAAAGACTCATGCACATCGTTTATGCAACATGTATTTAGTCCATCTCTAACAGCTGCCAAAATCCTAACAGTTTCAGCATTGCTGAAAAGCCCAAGTCCCAAGACTCCTCCAAAATGTAAGGCAAATTCTTAGCTGCAAGCCCGTGTACAAATGCAAAGTTAAACACTTCCAACATTCAGTGGCACAAGATAAACATTGCCATTCCAAAAGGTATACAAAGCAAAGGACTACAAAGCATTGGGACCAAAGCAAGTCCAAAATCCAACAGTGCAAACATTAAGCCCTGTAATTCCATGTGGAACCTCCAAAGCAATCTGTGGTAAATTGTGAGCTGAAAAAGGCTTGTGTGACTCTGCTCCTATGACTCTTCTGGTGGTTTGAGGCTCCCATGGCTTCTCTCTTGGGCTGGTTTTGTTCCCCTTTGCAGTTTGCCTTAGATGATCCACATTCCTGGCTTTTCCAAACTTCTGGGGTCTTTGCTGCACCTTTGGCTTCACACTCACAGCTTCACACACTGCCCTCTCAGGGGCACACTGCCTGGCCTCCCAGGCCTTCTGAAATCGGGATGGAAGCCTTCTTAACCTCTGAACTCTTGCATTCTGCATGCACCTAAAACCATCACCATTTGGATGATGATGCCAGTTGGAGCAGTAACCAGGCTTTCTTCTCTCTTGGCTGCAGGGGTCGAGTGCCTGAGTTGCTGGGCACTCTGAACCCAATTCTGAGGAACAGATTCTCTATGCTGCCACCATTCTGCAATGTGGTGCTCTGCGGCTTTCACATCAAAGCAAACATTCTCACTTTTGCAGTTCTGAGGCTACAAAGGGTGGAGACTTGCTGTTTCTCATGATGCTCTCAGGCCATCTTTTCTATTTTCCTCTTCCTTCTCAGCAACTGAGATCTCCTCAACTCTATCTTTGCAGTCCACAGCTTTACTGGAGCTTTCTCTCTGGTCAAACTCACAACATTTTAAAACATTCTGCTGGGCTCTGTGCTCTCTGGCTTGGCAATTAGACTGTACTCATATGCCACCATGTGGGGGATTTAAGCAGGTAGTTGGTCGTAATTGGCATCTTTATGGTTTGGATAGAGGCCTACCCATTCAGAAAAGGCTATGAAGTTAGTAAAGTTGCTCCTCAAAGAAATCATCCTCCAAAAAAACAGAAAAAAAAAAAAAGGAAGAAACTATACCCTGGTTTGGACTACCCCAGTCCCTTCAGAGTGACAATGGGACTTTTTTTTTTTTGGCTTATCAAATAACTCAGCGGGTGGTGGGTGGTAAAGTCTTTAGGAATAAAGTATTATCTCCAGTCTACATGGAGACCTCAGTCTTTTGGAAAGGCCAAGAGAGCCAACCAGACTCTAAAGCCAGGCCTGGCAAACTTTTGCCAGGAGGTGTCTGAGTCCTGCCTGCAATTACTGCCAATACCCCTTATGAGTGTTTGAAACACCCCCAAAACTGGGCTAAACATGATTCCATTTGAGAGGTTATATGGGAGGCTGTTTCTATCTTCTGATATGGTAGTAGACCCAGAGACCACAAGACTCTTACAATATTTTAATAATCTAGGCCAAGTGCAATATGCTGTTCAACTATACAGGAACAGAGTCCTGCCAACTCCTGGCCCAGGGAGTCTGCCCACCAAATGTTCATTAAAACTTGGAAAGAAGGAACTTCTCCAGACCAACTATAACCAAAAGGGAAGGGCCCATTTTTGGTGAGTCTTACCACATTCACTGCAGTAAAGGCAGCAGAGATAGGTAACTGCATTCAGCTTTTTAACATAAAGCCAGCCCCACTGGATCTGTCTGAAGACCAGCCAAAAGGAAAAAGCTGAGCCACGCATGGTGGCACATGTTTGTAATCCCAGCACTCAGGAGGCTGAGGCAGGAGAGTGCCATGAGTTTGAGGACAGCCCGGGCTACGTTGTGTAGGAGGCTGAGGCAAGAGAGTGCCATGAATTTAAGGACAGCCTGGGCTATGTTGCATAGTGAGTTCAAGGCCAGCCTCAACTACATAGTGAGACACTGTCTCAATCCCACCCTCAAAAAAAAAAAATAAATAAAATAAAGAAAAAGAAAAAAGAAAAGAAAAGAAAAGAAAGAAAAAGCTATTCCCGTGACCCTCTGGAAGACCTGAGATTCTTCTTCAAAAAGCAAGACTGCTATAGGTAAGCAAATGAGATTTCCCGAAGGCCCAAAGCTCTCATAGTCGCTGTAACTTGCGTGATATCCTTTTTGACATACTCTTTTTCCACAGCGGGTGTGGAAATCTGACCTGCTCCTAATATTTGGGCCCTACATTCCCAGCTTAATAGTGTTTCTCCCTTCAAACAGACAGCTCAACAGTGACTAATTCTTTTTCTCCTCGTCCTCTGACAGCTTGTTTTTTCCCTCTGGAACCCAGCCCGTGAGCCGCTGGAGCGCACATGATCCCAGGAGGTGGGGGCTACAGCCCCTTCCAGCCGGAAGCAGCTACAGGGACACAGACTTCCACTCCCTCAGCACCCTCAGGTTGACAGGCTGCCCTGGAGGTGATGCCAGCCCGGGAAACACAAGAGGCCAGTCCCACCGCGCGCTCGCTCTCCTGCCTCCTTGCCGGCCCGCTCCACTCTGTGGGGTGTTTTCTCTCCTCCCTTTCTTCCTACTTTCACTTGGCCCAAACTCATTCTGCAGAGCTTGTGTTCCCTTACCTTAAATAAACGTGAAACTTTGCCACTATTTATACTTGTTTTGTTCAGATCTTTGTGCCAGACAGAAAGAACCTGGAAATCATCTCTAGGAGGAGACTCCCGCAACCCAAAACTTGGAAAGTGAGCCCTACCCCAACCCCACCTGAGGGCTACCCCTAGAGCCAGCCCTAGCCCCAGTCCAGGAGGGGACTTAGCCCTGACCCCGGGCCTGTGGATCCCTCGCTCTTGCCCTGGAGGAACCCTATTCCTAGTGGCGAACCAACCCTCAGCCCCGTGTGGTGGTAGCGCTGTCCAGGACGAAGCCCCAGCCCCAGTCCTAGAGCAAACGCGCCTGCGCGGGGTTCTGCGCCTGCGCGCTCGCGGCGGTTCCGCGTCTGGCTTCCGGCAGCCGCGCACGCGCGTGCGGTGAGTGCGGCCAGGCAGCGCGGGGTCTGGGCCGCGGTGGGGCGGTCGCTCGTCCCGCGCCCTCTGCGCCGGGCGGCCGTGGGGGTGCGGCCGTGGGCCGGCGGGCGGCGGTGGGGTGGCCCGGCCCGGCCTGGGGTTCGCGGGTTCCCGCGGCGCTGAGAGGCCCTGCCGCTGTCGTGTGCGGCGCTTGGCCGGGTGCGGGGCCGCGGGGCCGAGAGGACGGGCGGCGGCGGGGCATTGCGGGGAGACCCGGGAGCGGCCGCGCGGAAACGTGCATGATCTGCCTTGTTGTATGTAAATTTCACATTAATTTTTTTTTTTAAGTTAAGACAGGATAAATAGAATTTTAGAAAATGAGAAGGAAGGAACTGTTTCAGGCATGAGAACTACACATGCAAGGATGAACATGCGATAGTGTGGGCTTTTTCTGGAAGTCAGTCAGGTGAGCTGTGGAACCGCACAAGGAAACTGTTCGGGAGACCACGCAGGCCCTTTGTCTTCATTCCCGCAGAGGGCCTCCCCGACTAGTCCAGTATCCTCTCTCCCCTTTCAACTTGGGGAGTCTGAGATGAGGCCGGGTTAACGCCCTTTCCCCTGGATCACACTGTCTGAACCTCAATTTCTGGCAGAAGACAGTGTGATCCTGTGAAATATGCAGTGTGGTGGTTTCACATTAAGTAGGTTTAATGCATGGTAACAAAAATTTCGTGCCAATGGAGGATAAGCACAGCATCTAGGGTCCTGTGAATTCTCGGGCGGGGGGCTGCCTGTTCATGCGCCCCCACCCCTCTGCTCAAGGTGTTCCATCTTTCTGTAATCTTCACTCCTTATTCTTTTCAGGCAAAGTTAAAACAGCACCTGCTGGTTCACTTTTTTCTTGTTCTCTCTCAGGTTCTTACTGTGGTACTGCTCAACACTTCCGTAAGAAAGAGCTCAGCACATTCTGATGATTAATTCTCACATCTCTAGAGCAATGATGGTGAACCTTTTGGAGACAAAGTGTCAAATGCAAATCAAAACTCATCTATTTATCGCAGTGAGCTAGCACTGCAATTAAACGGAGGTTTTAATTTAGAAAAAAACAACTCTACATTAACATCTTTTGTCTTAAAAGAAAAGCAAACAGCACACGTGCCATAGGTTTGCCACACTGCTCTAGAGTTTCTCAGTCTCAACACTGTGGGTATCAGACTGAATGATTCTTTATTGTGAGGGCTGCCCCTTATGGATTATAGGAGGTTTTGCCTCTACCCACTTGTTGCCAGTAGCAGCTCCAGGATTATGATAATCAGATGTCTCCAGATATTGCCAAAATTACCCCTTAGGAGCATAGGGAAATATCTAGTACTAATAAAAGTTGAACTATTTCTGTACCAAGGATATGCATAGAGGAGTGTATTGGACACATACACCTTTCCTTTGGCTCTTCTAGGTGTACTTTCCTTAAAGTTTTCTAGGCAGTATTGTGGTTCAGCTTCAATCAGAAACTGGCTGTACCTTTGACTCCGACAGGATACATTGGATTTAATAGTTGCCTAATTCTTTGCCTGAATGAAAAGAATTCAGAATTCTAAATACCAACCCAAAATGAAACCTTTTACTAGTTTTACACACCATTTTGCCATGTTTTCTAAGTTTAGCTTGCATACAAAGTACTTTTGGAATTTCTACTTGGAAATTTTCCAGCTTATAACTTCTGGTTAACTTTCCTGAAAATACATTCTTTATGCTTATTGCAGTAAACTAGAACCAGTTATTTCAAGCATTCTTGCCATTGCTTGGTGGGATTGCTACAGACAGTTGTATAGAGTTGACTTAGTTATTTGAATGCTAAATGTGTAACCTCAGAAGTATGTAATTTGGGAGTGTAGCTCAGTAGTGTAACACATGCCAGTTCCTGGGCTGAATGCTAGTGTGCACACATATGCACATGCACACATATGCAAGATAATGTCTTTTTTTTGTTGTTGTTAATTTTTATTTTAAAGAGAATAAAACCAAGCAAAATAAAACAAAGCCAATCAAAACAAACAGTATGACACAGGATTTCAAAACAAAATAATAGGAAATCAACAATGGTTACCATAATGCCTCTTCAAAATAGCAGCCCATACCTTCAGACATAGTAAAATCAAGCAAATCAGAACAGAATAGAACCAATAAAAACAAAACAATGAATGCAATGCAGGACTTCAAGGTAATAGTAAATCCAAAATGACTACCATAATATATCTTGTTATCTTTGAAATAGCTGCCCATGCCATCTGATATAATAAGACAAAACATAAGAAAACCCAACTAAATAAAACAGTGAAAACAATACAGGACTTCAAAACAAGGTAATAGGGAATTAACAATGGCTACCACCTTCAGAAGGAGATCCCTCCCATAGATGCTACCTTGTCTGTTGTTATCCTCTAGATAGATGATCAGACCACCAGCTTTAGGCCTACAAAGTCAATGAAACATTAAACACTACAAGTATTACATTGTATTTTACCTCAGTAGCTGTCCTCTTGGCCTGTGTTTCTCCAGATCAGCTGGTTGCTTACCTGGGGGAAGGGGGGTGGGGTGCTGCTCTTCCTGTCCCTCAGCCTGCTTGCCAGAAGGGGCTGGCATGTGGTTCTCCTCCTGGAGGCCTGCACATGGCCTGACTTGCAGGCAGGAATTGCTCCTTGTTGGCTTCTTGTTCCCTGCAGTCTGCAAATGCTGCCGGCTCAGGAAAGGGCTGGCATCCGATTCTCCCAGCGGCCCACACATGGCGCCAACTTGCAAGAAGGGCTTGGTTTCTTGTTGGTTTCCTGTTCTCCTCCTCTGCAGTCTGCGAATGGCGTTGACTATCTTTTGATTCTTTTTTCTTTTGTGCAGGGGATCTAACTCTGAACCTCATGCTTGCCAGGCAGGCGCTTGTGCCACTGAGCTATATCCCCCGCCCCTATCTTTTGATTCTTATGAAACCATAAAAACTAAACCCATTTTCAGATTAATTGCAAAGAAAATTATCAGACATTAAAACTCAAATTGAGTTCATTGTGAGGATGGTTTTGTTGCTGAATTTGTAGGTAATTCTTTTGAGATTAGTGTGCATAATCTGTCTTAAACTGTGTAATGAATTGGTTCTTTTACTATTGGTCGCGTATTTTTTTCTCTGCTTCAAATATCTTTCCCCTTTATCTGCTTAAATGAGAAGTTACTCTTTAGGTTCCAGTTTAAATATCATGTCTTCAGGGAAACCTTCCCTAACTCCTAGAGTCATGAAAACAATTCAGTGTAATCCCTTGCTGTATGATTTATGAATCCATTCTAAAAACATTTTCTCCACATTTTTACTGTTACAGTAATATGTACATGACAAAATTTTTTACTGTGTTAACTTGGTTTTTTTGAGACAGGGTTTCACTATGCAGTCCAGGCTGGTCTAGGACTCACAGAGATCCTCCTGTCTCAGTCTCCTAAATGCTGAGATTATAGGCATGCACCACCATGTATGGCTGTGTGTTGTGGTTTGTGTCTAGATGCCTCCCCCAACCTCATTCAGGCATAGGACTTTTTCAGAGGTGACTGAATCTAGAGTGTGTTATGCTGGGATTAAGGGTGTATGATTAGTAAATCAGTCCACTGATTCGTTTGGCATAGTTCTGGCTAGGGTTAAGAGTGTGAGTGCTGTACCCACCCTGGGACCAGTAAACCCGCATACAATATAAGAGTCTTGTCTCCCTTTCCCTTGCTTGCTTTTGCTGTCTTCTGCTATCATGAACTGTTTCTCCTCTGCAGTACCCCTCTCCCAAGCAACCCTGCCTTGGAGCCAGCCAATTATGGACTGAAACCTTTACAAACTGTGAGCTAAATAAGTCTTTCCCCCTTTAGCTTTGGATGTTGGGTATTTTATCTCAACAATGAGAGAAAAGTGACTAAGACACTGTGTTAACCATTCTTAAGTGTAAAGTTCAGTATTCTTCAGTACATTCACACTGTTGTGTAACCATCACCCCAACTCATCTCAGAACTCTTCATCATCTAAGACTGAAACACTGTATGGGTTAAACAAGTCTGTGCTCTTTCCTTCCTCCAGCTCCCTTCTAACTATGAATTTCATCACTCTGGTTACTTCATGTAAATGAATTACATATTTTTTGACTAGCATATTTCACTTCGCATATAGTTTTGTTAACTATAGCCTTGAGTTCAAGAGAGTGCACAGTGGGACCCGCTGAACCAGTAGCTAGGCAACCCTGCAGATTTCATCCCTCTTGTAGCAAATGTCAGAATTGTCCTCACTTTTAGGACTGAATATTCTATGGTATGTATCACACATTTTGTTTGTATATTAGTCTGTTTGATCATAGAAAACAAAAAGTGGAGTTTGAAATCAAGTTAGAATTATAGTAGCTTTTAAGTCGGGTGTGGTGGCGCACTCCTTTAATCCCAGCACTCAGGAGGGTGAGGTAGGAGGAGCATTGTGAGTTCGAGGCTGGCTTGGGCTACAACTCGAGTGCAAGGCTGGCCTGAGCTGCATAGTGCAACCCTGTCTCAAAAACCTAGGGCCGGGAGTTTGGTTCAGTGGCTTAAGCACCTGTTTGGCAGGTGCGAGGTTGTGAGTTCAATCCCCGGTGCCACCAAAAAAAAAAAAAAAAAAAAGTTACTTTTATAATTAATCATAATCATGTAGTTACCTTCACTGGGATCTTTATTTCTTCATATGGTTTCAAGTTGCTGTCTAGTGTTCTTTCAACCTATTGTACTTCCCTTAATATTTCTTGCAAGACAGATCTAGTGATAATAAACTCCCTCAATTTTTGCTCATCTGAAAATGTCTTAATTTACCCCTTGCCTTTTCCACCTGCTGTGGTACTGGGGATTGAACCCAGGGCTGCAGGATAAGCACAGCTATCCTGCCTCTTTTATTTTGAGAGTTTGGTTGAGTTGAACTTGTGATCCTCCTGCCTCAGTCTTCCAAGTAGCTGGGGTTACCACACCTGGCCTCACACAATTTTGAAAGGTTTTTCCAGATGTGGGGTTCTTAGTTGACTTTCTAATTTTTTTTTAACACCTTGAATAAATTATCTCAGTGCCTTCTAGCTGCTGAAACTTTGAGAAATCTGCTGATATAGTCTTATTGGGGATCATTTGTACGTGAGTCACATCTTGCTGCTTTTAATGTTCTCTTTTTAACTTTCACAGTTTGAGTGATGTGTCTTAGTGTGGGGACTCTCCCTCTCCCCTCCTCCCTTTTCTTCCCCTCCCTCCTCTCCATTTCCCCCCTCCCTGCTTTCCTCCCTTCCTCTCTCTTTCTAGTGGTCTGTGTTGGCTGGTCTGAAACTCCTGGCACAAGTGATTCTCCCACTTCGGCCTGAGTAGCTAGGTCTGCAGGCTTGCATCACTGCACCTGGCTCAAGTTTGAGTCACTTTAATTACACCCTACAGGGAGTTCAGTGAGCTTCTTGGAGAGTTTTTTTTTTTTTTTTTTTTTTTTTTTTTTGTGGCACCGGGGATCAAACTCACAGCCTCATGCCTGCCAGACAGGCGCTTAAGTCACTGAGCCAAACTCCCAGCCCTAGTTTTTTGAGGCACGGTCACACTATGTAGCTCAGGCCGGCCTTGCACTCATGTTGTAGCCCAAGCCGGCCTCGAACTCACAATGCTCCACCTACCTCAGCCTCCGGAGTGCTGGGATTAAAGGTGTGCACCACCATGCCCGGCTGCTTCTTAGAGATTTATAGCAAGTTTTTCATCAAATTTGGGAAGTTTCTGGCTAGTTCTTCAAATAATCTCTCAGCTCTTTTCTCCTTGTGCTTGTGAGGCTCCCATAATGTGTATGTTGGTCCACTGGATGATGGCCCACCAGCTCTTTTGGTTTTCTTTACCTTTGTTACTTTTCCTCAGATTTAATCATTCCAGTTGCCTTATATTCAAGTTAAATGGTTCTGTCTTCTTCCTGCTCAAATATGCTATTTATTTATTTATTTTTGATCCTAGGGATTGAACTCACGGCCTCATGCTTGACAGGCAAGTGCTTGTGCCACTGAGCTATATCCCCAGCCCTCAAATCTGCTTTTTAATTCCTGTCCTGAATTTTAATTTGTTGTACTTTTCTACCCCAGAATTTCTATTTGGTTTTTTAGTTTTTTAAGTGTCTTTATATTTCTAGGGTTTTTTTCTTTTTCATAAATTATTTTCTTGACTTTGACCACATCTTCTATTCTCTGAGTATCTTTTTTTTTTTTTGACACCTGACTCTTGAGTAGCCCTTATAAGTCAGTCTTATAAATTCTTACATATTTGTATATCTTGCATCAAATCTGTTTCTCTAGTAAGCACTGACTGGGAGATTTCAATGCCAGGATTAGGGTCATTGCTGTGACACTACCTGACCATGTGGTTCTGGAGCCTTTGGAAGTAGTTGTGAAAGAGTCTGGCGCGGTTTGGAGATGGTGGCTAAAGAAGCAGTCCTTGAATGCTTTAAACTATACTTGACGGGAGATTCTGGTCCAAGCTCAGAAGACCAGAGTGCTGATAGAAATGCAACCAGTAACGATCAGGCTCAAGAGATCTCAGTTAGGAACAAGGACTGCATTGGTTGTTGGATTCTAAACCATATGTGTTTTCCTTTGGTTGAAAATTTATCTGCATTTTGCTTGTGTCCAGAGACTTTGCCTGAGATGGAGATTAATGCTGGCAGGCCAATTAATATTGCAGAAGAAATTTCAAGGCAGTCTAATATTGAGGCAGTAGCATGGCCACTGTTGGGGGCTTTTAGCCAGATTTATGTTGAGAGTCAAGAGCAAAGAACCCAGCAGAATAATTTCAAACATTTTGAATTTGGCCAGTAAAGGAGCTCAGGTAAAGTTGAGGACTGCAAAGACAGAGCAGAGCTAAATGCGGTTGTGGAAAAGGAAGAGTACAATAGAAAAGATGGCCTGAGGATGTCACAGGAACTACCAGGACTCTATCTTTTGCAGCCCTGAAGACAGCCCTGAAGCACTGTGTTTCAGAATGGTGGCAGCCTAGAGAATTACTCCTCGAATGGGGTTCACTGTGCTCCACAATCCGGGCATTTGACTCCTACCCACAAGAGGGAAGGAAACCTGGCTTCCCACTGGTAGCAGACTCTGGCTTCATCTGCAGGTCGTCCCTGCTGACATTCAGCACATCACTCACGTGAATCTTTTTTTTTTTCCTTAGCTCAAGTGGCTTTAATTATTATTATTTTATTTTAAAGAGAGTAAAACCAAACAAAATAAAACAGAATAAAGCCAATCAGGACAGAACAGTGAAAGTGATAAAGGACTTCAAAACAAGACAGTAGGAAATCAACAATGGCTACCATTGTTTTCTTCAAAATAGCTGTCCATACCATCAGAAATAATGAAATCACGCAAAACAAGACAGAATAAAACCAATCAACAAAATAATGAAAGCATTATAGGACTTTAAAACCAGATGATAGGAAATCAACAATGGCTACCATAATATATCTTGTTATTTTTAAAATAGCTGCCCATACCATCAGACATAAAATCAAAACATGACAAAATAAAATGAAACCAAACAAAACAATGGAAATGATACAAGAGTTCAAGATAATAATAGGAAATTAACAATGGCTACTACCTTCCCTTTTTAGCTGTTTCCTCCCTGGTCACTTTCACAGTATCTGTTGAACATTTTGGATCCCACTAACTCCTTCAGTTTTTTATGCTACGGAGACAACGCGATGTTCACACATGTGAGTCTGAACAGTTTCACCCATAAGCATGATCTCAAGTTGCATCCATTTACCTATAAGAGCCTTGAGGTTATCTGTTATAGTGGAGTAGCTTTCCATTGTATAAAAATGCCCTATCTTTCTTATCTGTTCTGCGTTTGATGGGCAAGCTACCCCTGCTTTTTTCTAGTTCCCTGTCGCATGGAGCATTGTTTTCTCTCCTTTGACTTTCCTTTTATGAATTTCCTTTTGAGTTAAATGTGTTTCTTGTATGCAGCATATTGATGGATCTTGTTTCTTAATCTCTTCTCCCTGTGTTTCTTTTTACTGGTGAATTGAGGCCATCTACATTAATAGTTACAACTGGCATGCATTGACTCATCTCTGCCATGCTATCCTCCTGCTGTTGGCTCCCCCACTTTTCTCCTCAGTTCAATTGCCTGCCCTGCTCACCAATCCCCCTCTGCTGCTGTTCCTGGAACTGTGGTATTTTTACATCTCTCTAGAATATCCTTTAGCACTCTTTGTAGAGTTGGTTTGGTGGTCATGGATTCCTTCAGTTTGTTCTTCGTCATGGAAGTACCTTGTTTCTCCATTAATTTTGAAAGATAGTTTTGCAGGGTACATCAATCTGGGTTGGAAGTTGTTTTCTTTCAGAATTTGAAACACTTCACTCCAAGCTTTTCTTGACTTGATGGTTTATCTTGAGAAGTCTGCCATGATTCTGATGGGTTTTCCTTTATAGGTGATCTGTTTCTTTTCTCTAACAACCTTTAATATTCCATTCTTGTGCTTAATTTCTGGAATCTTTATTATATGTCTAGGTGTAGGTTTATTTTGGTTATGGCTATTTGGAGTTCTGTATGCCTCACTTGTCTGTATGCCAGGTCCTTTTCCCAAGTATGGGAAGTTTTCTGCTATTACTTCTGTAAATAGTCTTTTTATGTCATTTGTGTTGATCCCTGTTTTTTTGCTAACACCTATCAGTCTTTATTTTTCTTTGCATTGTTTTGTAGCTGTCAAATTGTTATTTCCTGGGTCCTTGTTATTTTTAAGAGATCTTTCCTTTTGTGATCACTAGCTGCCATCTGGTCTTCAAGGTCTGAAAGTCTGTCTTCAGTCTCTTTCAAGTGGTTTTGCCAGCTTTCAGTGGAGTTTTTAATTTCTCTGTCTTTTTTTTTTTTTTTTTTTTTTTTTTTTTTTTTTTTTTTTTTTTTTTTTTTTTTTTTTTTTTTTTTTTTTTTTTTTTTTTTTTTTTTTTTTTTTGAGGCACTGGGAATTGAACTCATAAGCTTGCACCTGCCTGACAGGTGTGGAAGCCACTGACCCAAACTCCCGGCCCTGGTTTTTTTTGAGGCAGGGTTGCACTGTGTAGCTCAGGCCGGCCTTGCGCTCGCATTGTAGCCCAAGCCGGCCTCGAACACACTCAGCCTCCTGAGTGCTGAGATTAATTAATTTCTCTTTTAACAGCTCTTTGAGTCTGTTTCATGCATTGTAATTCCTTCCTAAATTGGTCGTTGAAGGTTTCCCTCGTTTTCCTGTGCTCCTCTTTTTTTATCTGTGTCTTCTTTCGATATGCTCAGCAATTCTTTCATTATGTTTGTGATTTCTTCTTTTACCTGAGATATTATTTCTGATCTGATTACTTTCACAGCCTCATGAAGTTGTTTCTTTAGTTCAGTTGCTGTCCTCTGGCAGATTTCAGGTGTGTAACTTGCAATTTCTTCATGACTGTACTTCCCAGAGCTCTGTATGGGCTGGAGCTCTGAGATTGCCTTCTATTCCTTCGTCTTGACATTTTCCTGGGTTCCTCTGCTGGTTGTGGAGTCCCAGGCACTTCCCACATTGGCTGCCCCTCTGCGGTGTAGGGGAATGGGCCAGGCACCTGGGTTTCTCTGAATCCAGGTTCCGGGGGAGGCAGTGGGGCATGGGGCCGGCTTCTCCAGACCCACGCAGCTATGCCGAGGCTTCCCTGATGCCGTTGGTGCGTGGTGGCGGGGCTGCTCGTTCTCCTGAGCTGTGTGGCTACACCAGGACTTTCCTGATGGCAGCAGGCACGCAGGAGCATGTCTGGCTGTTTCTCCTGCCCGCGCTGGCCGCCCCTCACATGAATCTTACACAGAATACAGTAAGTCCCTGACTTAGGAACATTTGTAAGTTAGATTGGTCTGTATAAGTCTGACATAGTAAGTCTCATATACCTTTGACACAAATATGTAGTGTAAAGCTTTAAAAACCAAAATATACACAAAAATACTGTAAATTATTTTTACTTTTATAGTTACCTTGAGTTCAAAACTCCAATGTTCTTAAGTGGGGGACTTACTGTATATTAAAATGCAGCTGGGAGGCTGTTTTGTCATTTTTAGACAACCTCTGAAAGGTGTTTGGTATCTATAATGAATTTGACCTCACCCAAAAAGAGTTCTGGCCTTTGTCTTGGCTCTTGAGTGGGACCCTCGAAGCACTTGGTATTTCCAGAGTGACAGGAATCGGTTATTTCTGGGAGGCCCCTCAGCCCAGTCTGGACGAGGCAGAGCTGATGACTGACTTCAGCCAGGTGCGAAATCCACGCCTGCATCATGAGGGCTCCCTAAAAGCTGGACTCTGAAGCTCAGGCAAGCCCCCTAGGTCAGCAGCACCCCATGCATGTTTCCTATCATAGGTGCCTAGAAGGAGGTGTTCCCGAGGGGTAACAGAACCCCGTGACTCCTCCCTGTGCCTCCTCCCTTGGCTACATCTAATTTGTATCTTTTCCTTTTAATCCATGTAAATGAGTGTGACTGGGAAGCTGGCCCTGATGCGGCGAGGCACCAGACCCTTCCTTTTGTGGTCTTCAGTTCTTTGTGTCCTTCATAAAGAAATTCAGTCAAGATTCATAGGTTGCACAGAAGTATAGGTAGAATTCATTGAAAAGTAGAGAAAGAGAGAGTTACACTACCAAGCAAGGAGGCAGGCAGTGCCAGGAGGGCATCTGCATCCAGTACGAGTTTGGATACATTTTTATGCCCCTAAGGGTCTGGGGAACTGAAACGATGGCAATGCTTATCAGCAGTTTACTTAGAAATTACTTTGGAATTGCAGAATGTCCTCCTGTCCCTTAGCTGGGCAGCCTTTCCTTACGGCGTTTAACAGCCCTGCCAGCTCGCACCACCAGTGGTGTGTGCATGGCTGTCTCATCGGGCGGCTTGCACCACCCCGGGACTGTCCCCTGCAGCCTGAGGGGACAGTTATTCACGGTGGTTCAGAGTCACCCAGTAGGGAAACACATCAATTACAGCCCCATTGTGAGTTTGTTAATTATGTATGAAACTTACAGAAGATAAGTTCTTAATTTAAACCAGAACTAAAACAAAACAAACAACAGTACCAGCCCAAAGCAGGAGGGTCTTTAAGGAACAGTTCCCTGGTATCAGTGGACTGCAGGCTGTGGCAGCCAGGAGTGCAGTGTGCCTTGTCCAGAGCTAGCTAGCCAGGTATCAGAATCACTGTGCACAACGTGTGGCCTTAGGTTCATTGTGCTCTGTGGAGTCACTCTGGATCTGAGACCTAACAATGGTTATATATTACACACTGATAGCTTTCTTTAATTATCTGGCAACACATGCTATTTTGGGCCCCTTATCCCTCAGCCCTGCTAATGTCTGACTACCTGCCTGGCATGAGTGTAATTGCTTTCAGTGATTTCTGTGAGCTTTCTGGAAACTTGTTGAGCACGAATGAGTATGCTTTTGGGAATGTCTTGTACTTATGGGGTTGACCAGCTGGAGGGCTGACCCATAGCCTCAGAGCCTGGCTGCCTCCAGGCCATACCCAGGATGCCACTGTGTCTGACCATCAGTTTTCTCTCTCTGTTTTATCTTTTTTTAATTTTTTTTGAAACAAGGCGTCACCATGTAGTTCAGGCAGGCCTTGGACTCACTGTGTAGCCCAGGCCACCATGCCAGCCCTCAGGCCCTGTGTTACCTTTTTTTTTTTTTTTTTCCTTTTCTCCTTATCCCTTTTCTTGTTCATCTCTCTCCTTCTGATTTCTTTTTTTGTTGGATACAGGGTTTTGCTATGCAGTTCAGGCTACCATGAACTCACTTTCTAGTCCAGGCTGGCCTCGATTTTTGCAGTGAACCTCCTGGCTCAGCCTCCCAAGTGCTGGGATTACAGGCATGTACCACCATGCCCAGCCTTCTGAACAGAGTGGTCTTTTATATCCACCAGTGACAGCCATGAGCATTATTTCACTTAAGCAGCGACATTCAAGTATAAAAAGTTGTCTGAAAGATGGGCATGGTGGTGAATGCCTATAATCCCAGCATTTTGGGAGGCTGAGGCAGAAGGATCACTAGTTCAAGCCCAGCAAGGGCAATTTTGTGATTTAGAGAGATGCTCTCTCAAAATAAAAAATAAGAAGGTCCAAAAAAATAAATAGGTTAAGTAGGATTGCTAGATACAAAAAAAAAAAGGAAAGAAAAGAAAGACTGAAGATGCAGCTCAATGTGATGGCCCTGTGTTCAACACCCAGGACTCGAGGGTGTGTGTGTGTGTGTGTGTGTGCATGTCTAACCCACAGAATTAACTGTGAGTGTGTTCCAGAGCACGCAGGTCCACACTATTTGTGGTTCCCCAAGAAGCACAGGAGGCCCTTTATTTTGGTGAAAATGAATTTGGTTGTGCAGGAGCTGCCTCACCGCACAGTGGGAGAGGAATACAGTGAGGTCACAGCTGAGAAACGCCCTGCTGTCATCCCGGGCCTGTCTCGGCCTCGGACCTGGCCTCCCGGGGCCAGCGTCTGGTGTCCCCTTCAGGAGGTACCTCCCTGTCCACTTGGCGGAGCTGCCAGTGGAGTGGTTGGCAGTTTGTCTCTCATAATGAGAAAGTTGGAAGAGCAGCCTGGATCTAAAAGGAAAACTGAAAAATCTTACCTGGGTACAGTGGTGCAGTTTATAATTTCACCACTCTTGGAGGCTGTGGCCGGAGGATCACAATTTTGAACCCAGCCTGGGCAGCAATGAGACTTACCAAGACTGTCTCAAAACATGAAATAGAAAGTAGTAGGAATATAGCTCAGTATTTTGGCCCTGAATTCAACACCCACTACTAGAAAAAAAAATCTTTTTTTTTTTTTTTTTTCCAGCACCGGGGATTGAACTCATAGCCTTGCACCTGCCAGACAGGCACTTAAGCTGCTAAGCCAAACTCCCAGCCCTGGGTTTTTTAAGGCAGGGTCGCACTATGTAGCTCAGGCCAGCCTTGTGCTCGAGTTGTAGCCCAAGCCAGCCTCGAACTCACAACGCTCCGCCTTCCTCAGCCTCCCAAGTGCTGGGATTAAAGGCGTGCACCACCACGCCCGGCTAAAAATCTTTATTTTTAAAGATTTATTTTACCCTCTCAGAAAAGCTGTGCATATTGGGAGCACCAGAGGGAAGCAAAATATTTCTAGTTATTTGTGGTGAACATTTACAAGGAATCACAGAAAATGTGACCACTTTTATAGGAAAAGCTCACATTTATGTATAGTTTGGTGAAAGACCGTGGTAGGTGTTTGATCTCAAAAGCTTTTTAAATTTGGTTTGGTTTTGGGTTGTTTGTTTGTTTTTTATTTTGTTTTGTTTTGTTTTGTTGGGACAGGGTCTTGCTCTATAGTCCAGGCTGGCCTTGAACTCACTTTGTAGCCCAGGCTGGCCTTGAACTCACGGTGATCCTTCTGCCTCAGCTTCACAAGGGCTGGGATTACAGCTGTGTGCCACCAGTGCCTGACTCGGTTTTGGTTTTTTGAGACGGGCTTTTTCTATGCAGTTCAAGCTTTGCTTGAACTCATTGTGTGGCCCCGGCTGGCATCACTCTCGTGGCCCTCCTTCTGCCTCTGCCTCACAGGTGCTGGGCTTTTTTTTTTTTTGTTTTTTTGTTTTTTTTTGCGGCACCGGGGATTGAACTCACAACCTCACGCCTGCCAGGGCAGGCACTTAAGCCACTGAGCCAAACTCCCAGCCCTGGTTTTTTGAGGCAGGGTCGCACTGTGTAGCTCAGGCCAGCCTTGCACTCGGCGTGGTAGCCCAAGCCGGCCTCGAACTCACAACGCTCCGCCTACCTCAGCCTCCCGAGTGCTGGGATTAAAGGCGTGCACCACCACACCCGGCTAGGTGCTGGGCTTTTAAGTGTGAGCCGCCGTGCGAGGCAGATCCTAGAGGTTTTAAGTATGTGTGTTCTCTGTATAAAACATCAGCTGGGGTTTTTGTGGTGAGCTACATTTGTAAAAACTAATATTTGGTGGAAAGGAGGAACAAAATCCACTCACTCTGCTGACTTCTTGGCTGCAGGTGTAGACAGTGTGTGAAATGAGCGACTCAGATGATGATGTCCCCCAGCTTTCGGCCCACACCTTAGCAGCTCTCCAGGAATTTTTTGCTGAGCAGAAGCAGCTCACAGAACCAAGTAGGGATGGGAAGTGTAATGTTGGAATAATAGAAGAAAACTGGGTAAGTAAATGTGTTCCTTGTCTATCAGGAAGTAGTGAGGAACCTGTTTCTGTGCCAGGTCCTATGTTTGTGGCTCCCCTAACACCACAGTCTCTGGCACCTGTCATTTGGGAGCTGGTGACTCCATGAGGACAAGGACAGAAATTTCCCTTCTTTATATATTTTTAAGTTCTACCTTGATACTTCTGCAGATAATGCATATCAGAAAATCGAAGTACTGCATTATTCTTGAAGTGATCTTTTTTCCTTCTGCAATTATTTTTAGTACTGTGTACTCTTTTCTGACTCTAACACTAATCTGTAGTTATTGTAAGCTGGTACAAAAGACATGTGGAAAAGAGAGAAGGAAGAAATAAAAGGAAGAACAGAACAGAACAACCACCAC
>RJWM01029321.1:0-10490 GCA_004363535.1 Dasyprocta punctata
CGGGCGGGTCGCAGAGCTCATTGTGTTAAATACACGTGTGTGTCTTAGACTCCTGTGTATTAAAATTGCTCCTCAGAACACTATTTCCTTGAGTTAATAATTCGTGTTTCCAGGAGGAGAGAAGAGTTCTATGTTCAAATAAATTTAAACACATTATATTTTTTTTTTCTTTCTTTCTTTTCTGAATTTACTGGTGGCACATGCCTATAATCCCAGCTCTTGGGAAGTTGAGGCAGGAGGGTTGCTGTGAGTTCAAGGCCAGCCTAGTGAGTTCAGGGCCAGTCTGAACTACATAGCAAGATCCTATCTCAAAACAACAAAAGAAAACAAAACAAAACAAAACAAAGCTTAATTTATAAAGAACAGTTTTAGGTTTACAGCAAAGTTAAGGGTAAAATACAAAGAATTTCCCTACTCTCCTGTTTCTCACACCCACCAGCCTCCTCTCCCATCAGCATCCTGCCCCAGATCGGTACATGTGGTAGCATCAGTGAACCTAGGTTGGCTCACCACAGTCATTCCATGTTCATAGCTCACTCTCAATCTTATGCATTCTATGCATTTTGAAAAATGAACAGTGGTGTACATCCATCATTGTAGTATCATACAGAAGAGTTTCACTGAACTAAAAAAACTTCTGCATTGTGCCATTCCTCTCTCCCACTCCTCTAACACCTGGCAACAGCTGATGTTTTCACAGTATTTGCAGTTTCCAGAATGTCATATATCAGAACCATGCAACATGTTGTGCTTTTGAACTAGAATCTTGATTTGGCAATCTGCATTTAAGCTGCCTCCACGTCTTTCTTTTCATGAACTGGCAGTGCATTTATTTTAATGAACTGGATGACCTTGGTTTACCTATCTTAGTTTTTATAGAAACAATTGTTCCCTTTCTTTTTTTGTATTGCTATTTTATTGGTTTACATAATTTTTAATTAGATTACCTGAATTCAGTAACAAATTGGTTGTTGCGGTTTGAGTCTGAATGTCCCTCCAAAGCGTCCTGCAGTCATGGAGGTGGGTTTGTAGGGTTTGAGAATGACTCATGGTCCAATGCTGGAATTATGAGTGTGAGTGCTACACCCAAGTAGGTGTGGCCTACATACAAGGGACAGAAAGAGTCTTCTCTCCGGGCTCCTCCCCTTTTGCTCTTGTTGCTTTTGCTGTCTGCTGGCCGCCATGAACTGTTGCACTCTGCCATGTGCCACCCTGCCTTGGAGCCAGCTGAGTATGGACTGAAACCTCCACAAACTATGAGCTAAATAAACCTTTCCCTCTTTCAATTTGGGTGTCAAGAATTTTGTCTCATCAGTGAGAGAAAAGTAACCAAGACACTGGCCTATGCAGGTTTGGAGTAAGTCCATGTTCAACAGTATTAGGTCAACCCCAAAGGATGGAATTGCTGAGTACTAGAGGGCTTGTGTTACCAAAAGCTTCAGGTGACCCATGTGTCAGCTAGTGAAGGGTAGGTGGTATGGGGAACCACCCAGATGATTCTCTTTGACTATCCTTGAAAAGAAGAGCAACTATCTTCATTCTGGATAAACTTGACTCTATCTCCATGTATTGATATGCACAGAGTTGGCTAGGCTATTTCTTTGTCCATTCAATTGGCTTTCAGAAATGCAAATTGGGCTGGCTGAAAAGCTGATGTGTAATCTCTGAAGCAAACTGATAGGTCAGTGTTATCCCATCCAGTGACTCCCCAAATCCATGGCTGAACTCGGCGGGATGGAGAGCAGAGCTCCATGCTGTTGGCTGGGACCCAGTCTTGAGAAAGAGGCTATGACTTCCCAGGGCAAAAAGGATAGTACATCAGAACTGAAACACTGACCCCAAATTAGTAGATACTACCTAGTTGTGTTATGTAGATTACTCTCTCTGCGTTTCTTGCACTCTGCATATCGCAGAGGTGACCTCAGACTTCCTACCCAGCCCAGCTCAAGGTAGTCATGGTGGTCATGAATATCCTGTCACTCTTGCTGTCACTCATCCCTAAGCCACTCCCCTCATATAGAATTAATAAAACCTGGGTTGGGCTCTGGGTTCGGGCCTTTGTTCCAATGAACCACCATCTTGGCTGAACTTACGACCGCCTGGCTCCCCATAGCTGTATACATGTCTTAGTGTCTTTATTTTC
This sequence comes from Dasyprocta punctata, assembly GCA_004363535.1. Classification (NCBI taxonomy): domain Eukaryota; kingdom Metazoa; phylum Chordata; class Mammalia; order Rodentia; family Dasyproctidae; genus Dasyprocta; species Dasyprocta punctata. The sequence goes on from RJWM01029321.1 coordinate 2,144, forward strand.
TCCTTGGGTTGCACTGGAAGTGGTAGACTGGAATTAACTCACTAGCATTCTAATAACTTCTCCATGGGATTACAAATATAAACCTTCCTGGACCACGATGAGGACTGTAAAGGGTTCACTATAGTTGGTAAAACTACTGCATTAACATCTCAAGGAACTGTATTCTATGGCACACTACTGAGAAAATGTTGGCTGAAACCACATCTTCTATGTTTTTCTTTCTTTTTATTAGTACAAGTAAGAAGTACACGTACATAACACACCTTAATTCCTTCTGTCATTCTCTGTCCCTTCTCCCCCCACCATGCTTCCCTCAAGCTAAACATTTTGACCGCTCATCTTTAAAATATGTGTGAACATTTTATGATATTATATGTATATTTTATTTATAACCACTTACAGTAAGGTCACTAGCTAATACCACAAAGCATGATATACTTAGGATGAGTCCATCAATGAGAATCCACATTCCAAATAGTTTCCTTGACCATTATACACTTTCTTATCTGACTTCTTATCAGTTGTTAGATTGTCTTTTTAAACTTCATAATGTGGCAGAAGCTAAGCATGTACCAGGATTAGAAATGTTACCTCCACTACTTTCTTATTCACCTCAAAACACCTTAGCATGACAGTTGACTTCTCATATGTGGCCTTAATCTTTTTAGAAGTTTTAACAGTTTCTTCTCACACTCCTAGGATATCTATCTATCTATCTATCTATCTATCTATCTAATCTATCTATATCTCTATCTCTGTCTATCTATCTATCTATCTATATGACTGCTGGCCTTATAACTGCTCAGGAGAAATTAAAATATCAATTAAAAACTACTTTACTGCCAAAAGATCAGAGATGGAGGATGGTGGGGCCTTTCTGAACCAATAGAGCCTGTCTCTACGCCAAGGCAGCCCTGAGGCTGAACAAGGATGTCTGGGCCTCCTTTGATACCTCCCAGGGAAGAACTACTTTAGCTACCAGAAACACTGGCATGGTTTAGATTTAAAATGCTAACCAAAGTCTCACCTGTATGGCAGGTGACTGGATCATGGCGGCATTATCTTCACCAACGGATGCATCCACTGATGAGCTCAGTAGCTGAGTGTGCTTTAGGAGGTGGGAGTTGGTTGGAGGTAGTCACTGGGGCTGTGACCTAGAAAGGTGTAATCTTGCCCTGGTCTCCTTCTTCCTCTTGCTTTGCTTTCTGGCCACCATGACATGAGCAGCTTTTTTCTGCCAGGCCCTTCTACCCTGCCATTTCTTCCTTGGAGTTGGCTTACCATTGACTGAACCTACTGAAATGGTGAGCCATAATAAACCTTTCCTCCTTTAAATTGCAGGTCCCTGGTATTTTGTTCCAGGGACAAAAAGCTGACTAATACAAACCAGTAGCTGGGCCACATCTAGATGCCCTATTTCCTGACCCTTCCTGACAAACTGTAAAGTCATTCAGACAGAGTACAAAAAAGATGAAGCTCCAAGACATGGCGAGGAAGAAGGAAGGAGGTAGAGGGAGGGAAGTATTCAAAGATTCCCTTCGGCAGGTATGAATGAAGACACCGGAGTTGGCCGACAGGGAAAGCAAACACCCTGAGGGAAGGAATGACAGCCTCTGCTGTCCTCCTGGTCCTCAGTATTCTCTAACACCAATCCCCGCTGGAGAAATCACCCATGCAAAGCTGACCTTGACCACATGAGTTAATTTCTGCACAAAGAAGTGGCCCTGTTCACTGAGGCTACTTCTTGCTGCTGAGATGCATGTAAGTGGGTGGCCCGTCTTCTTCAGTGGTACTCAGCCCGCAGAGGTCCAAGAAGACTGAACTGAAGAAACGGATACAGAGCAGCCTCGGCACTGTGGACGCAGTCGTGTGCATTGGGGGAACTCAGTGAAGGAGGAGCCCCGACCTCCCCGCTGAGCCTGAGACCAAGGAACAGAAGCAAAACCAAAGCAAGGGTGACAAGACCCCCTCAATCTTGGTGCTTATTTAAAATGCATTATAAATTTAGGATTCAAACAAGGACTTAGGATTAGTATAGTCTAGCCCAGGCTAAGTTTAGTGATGCTAACCTGACCACTGTTGAAAAGAACTCCACCTCTCCTCACTGGCCCTCCTATTCAAACACAGCCGACAAGCAGCAGGAGTAGGGTGCAGGGTGGCAAACCACAAAGCACATACACCCCACGTCTCCCCGCCCACTGTCTTGCTGCAGAACGGTGCACCTGCCCTGTGCTTGTGGATTTTCTCCACAGACCCGGAAGGAGTCACCTGACGCAGCAAGCCACAGAAGCTTCGTGTTTTGTAAAGTGTTCTGTAACTGGAGCTCAACCACACCGGGCTCTCTGGGGACATTTAGAGACGCCCATGGGTGTAGTTTACCTTCTTCCTGGCACCGCTTTCTCCCAAAGCCCTGTTTAAGGGATCTAGTTACTTAAAGCACTGATAAAATGACAATGTCTTTATCTAGGCCGTGGGAAAGACAATGTCTTTGGTGAGAACTGAGGCTACAATTAACATTACAATGTTCAGGGACTTCATCTCAAAATGTAAACCTAATTCATTTTGCTAGTTGGACAACTCTTCCCTAGCTCAAAGGAGATGGATTTTCTTCTAGAATTAGTAGGTGTCGGGAATAGATATTTGCAGTTCAGATTGGACAACTACATGATCTGCAGGGTCTCATGCAGTAAAAATGCAGGGCATTTCATTCAAAAAGACAGGGAAAAGGTACTTTCACAAGTCCTAAAATAGAAAGCTTTTTCCTTTTTTCTGCTGTCTTTTTGAGCCTGTCCTGGTATTTTTTATTTTTTATTTTATTTTTTTGATACTGGGGATTGAACTCACGACTTTGCACTTGCCAGGCAGGCACTTGTGCTGCTGAGCTATACCCCCAGCCCTTGTCCTGGTATTTTATCTGCTTTCATCCTGCATTCCCTGCATCCTGCACACACGGACTCCCGGGGTGAGGGACACCTCATTAGTGCCGTGGCCCTGCCCATGACTTGGTGCCGGAAGGCACAGGACCCAGCAGCCGCCAGGCAGAGGCTCTGCGTCTACAGCTGTAGCCGCCTCTCCTGCAGCCACCGCCACTAAGCACAGGCAATGCCCGGGGCCCCACAGCCCCTGACCTGGTGCAGTTTAGGTTCCAGGGGCGGGACAGGGTCACCCGAACTGTGTTGCCCACTGAATGCACTGTGGTGCTGCCAACCTGGGGCTCCCGAGATGCTGCCAGGTACACAAGCCCAACCCAGAGCCATCCTGCACCCAGGGCGTAGCTGGGAAGGCGGCAGCAATTTCGGGGTGGGTGTGGGAAGGGGAGGTTAGTGATGTCAAGGACAGTGGAGCAGGCACTGGGACGTCTCCCTGGTGAAGCAGGGAGGTAGCAGGAGGTGGCAAGAGCCAAGGCTACATGCCCTTCTCACTCACAGGGCCCCTCTTTCAAAACACAGTCTCTCAATTTAAGTGATTAAGAGTTAAAAGCCAGGCATGGTGGAGCACTCCTGTAATTCCAGCACTCCAGAGACTGAGGCAGAAAGATTGCTTCAAATTGGAGGCCAGTCAGTGCCATTCACGGACTGCGGAGGGAGAGAACCAGGCCTCAACAGGAAGCGATCCCCGCCTGGAAACCAGCGCCATGCGCCAGCTGTTGCCAGAGTGGGGACAGCCACACCCAAGCCTCTCTGAGAGTCTGTGCCATTTGTGAACTGCAGAGGGAGAGAACCAGGCCTCACCAGGAAGTGATCCCGGCCAGGAAATCACATCATTTGCATTGTTTTGTTGGGTTGGGTTTTATTCTTTTTTGTTTTGTTTGATTATGTCAAATCTGATGGCATGAGCAGCTATCTGAAAGATAGCAAGACATTATGGTAGCCATTTTGGATTTACTATTGGCTTGTTTTGAAGTCCTTTATTGCATTCACTGTTTCATTTTTATTGTTTCTATTCTATTCTCTTCTGTCTGATTTTCACTATGTCCAAAGGTACCTGCAGCTATTTTGAAGACAACAAAAGGCATTATGGTAACTATTTTTGGTTTTGCAAGGTTTTGAAGTCCTGTATCACTTATACTGGTTTATTTCTGATTGGTTTTATTTTCCTTGGTTTTATCCTCTTTAAAATAAAACAAAAAATGAACAAACAAAAAAACAAATTGGAGGTCAGCCTGGGCTACAAAGTGAGTTCAAGGCCAGCCTGACTGCATAGTGAGATCCAGGCTCAAAAAACAAAGTCTCAAGATGGTGACTCACGTGGTCCTCTGCATCCCCTGGGAAGGCTCTGTTCCTGGGCCATGAAGTCGCCCTGTGTTTAGACCTCAGAGGAAAGGAGACCATTCTGATGGCCTTTATACTATTTATACATAGTGTGTGTGTATATATATATATATATATACACACATATATTTATACACACATATATTTGTATGCATATGTATGTTTATAAGATTTTTACATATAAGAGGTGAATAAAAACTATAGTGAATGTTTACATTGTTTTAAAAGTTATTGCAGTAAAAGACAATGCCATTAATTCCCCTCAAAATACTTACTAATCTCATTGCTCTTACAGCTCTTTTTTTTTTTTTTTCCCTTTCTTTCTTTTTTTGCCTTTTTGAGACTGTGTTTCACTATGCAGCTTAGGCTGGCCTTGAATTCACTTTGTAGCCCTGGCTGTCCTTGAACTCACAGCGATCTTTCTGCCTCGGCCTCCTGAGTGCTGGGATTATAGGTGTAAGCCACCACACCTATTTCATGAGTGTCTTTAAGAGGTGTGATAAAAAATACAGTGGGTGGTGGTGCTCAGTGCCATGAAACCAAGGCAAGACCAAAAACATAATGCGGTGTCCTCATCCACTTTATCCATCAGGTCTGGCACTAGACGACTTGACTCTTCCCCAAAGTCAGAATGATCAGATAAGGTTAAGTTCTGAATCAATTCAGGACATCAAGGCAGCCACAACAGTGCAACCAAAGACGCAAAAAAGAACTTCCAGAACTACTTCAGAAAGGGGCAAGAACAATGGGATAAGTGTGTTCCCAACAAGGGAGTATGTTTGGAGGGGGATTCATGACAATACGGCTTTTACTGTAATACATTTTAAAAAATGTGAATACTATGTTTGGATCACACCTTGTATGTCATATATATTATACCCAAGAAAGGTTTCATATGTGGCCTTCATTTCAACTTTATTTAAATTATGAGTTAATTGGTAGAGTTGAGACTGAAGTTAAAGTATGTTTTCTGTTTAAAATCCTTTTAAGGGATAGTGTACCCCACAGTCTCAACACTTGGGGAGCCTGAGGCAGAAGGATCACAAATTGGAACACAGCCTGGGCAACTCAGTGACATAGTGAGACTCTGTCAAAAAAAAAAAAAAAAAAAAGAAAAAGAAAAGAAAAGAAAAGACTGGACGCGGAGTGCAGTGCAAAGTTCTGAGGCTCAGTTTTGTTTTGTTTTCATAACTAATGTGAATACGTGAGATGCTTGTATAAGCAGAAAGCAATAAATGCTAATTTTTGAGTTAATAAAATAAGTATGGTTTACCTGTTGGGAGAGTATTCTCCTCCTTGGACTTTTCTGACAAAACCAGTGTCGTCTCTCTACGGACTTTTCTCAATACCTCCTGGATCATATGAATTTCAACATTTTCCAGAAGGTTCTGGAGCTAGAGCAAGCAGAAATGGAGAGTCGCCTGTACATTTAGCTTACACCCTGGACCCCCAGCCTGACCCTATTTCTCAGCTATCTTCTGCCCCAGGAGAAGGAAAGGCTCCTGTGGGTTAGATTCATCTTTTTGGAGACCAACAACATTTCTTCCTGGCCCATGTCCCAGCTGATAAAATGTAACCCCTTTACCAGATCCTGCTGAATTGCAAAATGCTTCAAACCTCAGAGTGACGTGTTCTCTCTGGGGTCTCTAAATGTGGCCAGGAATCTCATGAACCACCACTTTTATAAGAGAAGCCTTCAGGTTTGAAACTCAATTTCGATACCAAGGAAGATTTCATACACAACCAAGAGGACACTACATCCCTTCTACCCCGGGTGAGCACATGGCCCACCATCCTTCCTGGTGGAAGACCAGGTGCCAGAGAGGAAGCAGAGTTCAGCAGGGTACATGATGCTCTTGGCCGTGGCCCCGGGCCCTGGTTGGGGACCTGAATGCTGCTTGTTGCTCAGTGACAGGCCAGAGTCTTTACTTGCCTGTTAAAATCACCCCAACCATAGGGAGCCTGGTCCCAAGACCAAGCTGAGCAAAGCCTTGGAGAATACGGCTTTTCCACAGAGATTGTCTAACATGCTAAAGAGGCTAGTACATAAATAGAACTTTCTTATTTTTGGAAAAACAATCACTAGAGCTGTAATCGATATTTCATTTCTTTGTGGATACTTGTACGCCGGATTTTATGTTTAAGACACTATTGTTCCTAGCACTCAGAGGCTGAGGCAGGATTGCTTTGAGTTTGAGGCCAGCCTGGACTACATAGTAACTTCGAGGTCACACTGAACTACCTAGCTTCAACAACAGACAGTAGTGATTATGTTTTTTGTCCTTTTCCTGCAGGTGCATCTCAGTTGAAGGAAAAACAAAGTAACTACAATCTAGACTTACAAAACTGAGACATTTAAGGGCCAGTTTTTTTTTTCTCAAAGTCCCTACTTACCTTTAACTCACTAACTTACCCCCTTCCTGGTCCTCAGCACACGGCTCAACAATTTACAACCCTCGAATTTACACTGAACTTCTTAAAAAACAAATCAAATAACACAACACCAATTGTGTATATCTGTCGTTTTACATGCTAATATTACCAGAAAGCAAGTTTTCCAAAGCAGATTTTAAAGGTTCCTGCATACCTGCTGAGTTTTTATTTCAATCTCTGAAGCTCCTTTTGGAGGGAGAACAGACTGACTATTTATTATAAATCCTTCAAATTCATCTTCTTTCCCCATCTGCCTTGCTAGAGCTTTCATGCTGGGGTAGAGAATGTCAGCTCTAACAAAGAAAAGAGACAGAAATGAGCAAACAACAGATTTTTTTTTCTTATTCTGATTCCCTGGTAATCATTTTAATCATTTCCTGCCGGCTTATCATCATGTACAAATGTCTCAGCCTACTCACAGACACACCAGCATGTAAATTCACCTCTCCCTTAGTCAATATTAAATCCCAAGGCCTTTCCCAGGTGGGTATATATAATTTCAGGTGCCAGTCTTCAGCATGTTGGCCCGTCTTCTCACTCCCCAGTTACCGGGGACGCTGGTTGTAACGCCATCACCCGGTGGGCAGTTCTGACTGCAGAGCAGTGACTCTTCGGGAGCCTGGAAGGTCCAGTGCGGCAGGCAGATGCCGAGTGAGTGCTGGCTGAGGCCCTAACAGAAGCCCGAGGCCTTGCTGGGGCTGTCACCCACCACGCCTACAGCCAAGGTCTGCACCGCCTCTCAGGCCTGAGGCCTGGTGCAGCAGGTGCCCTTGGCTGCAGCCTGCAGCACCCGGAGAGTGAGAAGGAGAAGCAGCCCTCAAGCTTGCCGGGAGCCCCTGAGCTAGAAAGCTGAGTCTGCGCCGCCGTGGGGTGACTCGCTAAGCACAAGTCCCCAAGAAGGGGCCTCTGCCAGATAGAAGAGGCGCTGTGCGTCGCGGAGGAGGCCCCCTGTGTCCCCGCAGCGGCCCTGTGCAGCGGGGCTGGGCGCCCCGGGCGGGTGGACCTCGCTTCACCCCCTGCCCGAGCCACACTCACTCGTAGAGCGCCGAGAGCTGTTGGTGCAGGGAGGCCGGGTCAGCGTCCCGGGCGCGCAGCCGGAGCCGGCCCCAGCGCTCCTTCAGCGCTTCCAGCTGCTTCCACAGCCGCAGAAAGGCCCGCCGCTGAGCCAGGGCTGCCGCCGGGTCGCACCGGCCTTCCAGGGAGGCCAGGGCCGGGGGTCCGCTCCGGAGCTCGCTTCCGAATCCTCTGATCCCATCAGGCTGAAAGCATTAACATTTTGACTGCCATTAAAAAATGGAGCTGTAGGGGCTGGGGATTTAGCTCAGAGCTGTAAGTGCCTGCCTGGCAAGTGTGGGGTCATGAGTTCAATCCCAGGTACAAAAAAAAAAAAAAAAAAAAAAAAAGAAAGAAAGAAAATTGAGCCGTTCACGTTTAGTCAGGAAAGTGCACGCTAAATTCTCTCCGCCTCTATAGTGGGGCTCTCTAAATTTTCACTGGGGATTTTACCCACTTTATGAGTAAGGAAATAGAAATTTATGTTTATTCTACCTTTTATTCCTTCTCTCATCCTTTAAAAATAAAGCAGATAGTTAGGAGTAATGGCGCACATCTGTAACCCCAGCACTCTGGAGGCTGAGGCAGGA
>RJWM01029321.1:10590-24700 GCA_004363535.1 Dasyprocta punctata
GATCCCCGTGTCCTTTTTAAATTTTATTTTGAGACAAGGTCTCACTAAATTGCCCAGGCTGGTCTCAAATTTGCAATCCTCTTGCCTCAACCTCCTGAGTAGCTGGGATTACAGATGTGTAACATGACGCTTAGTGATGTTTTCCTGGAGTAGGCATTTGTTGAAGAGCCCAGCGTTTGCTGTGAGTCTTGGAGGATGTCGAGGGGAGAAGGTTCCAGGCCTTGCTCTCCAACGGTCATGGAAGTGTGAGCCAAGGCCAAGCCAGAGAGTGAGAGACAAACCAGGGACCGGAGTCCCGGCCTGAGCCTGATGGCACGGTCTCCATCACAGGTGCGGCCCTAAGGGACCGCAGGGCGAGTGCCACGATTCGGATCAGAGGACATTCAGGGGACAGCACCTTAGGCACTGGCTAAAAACAGGAAGAACAACCTCGCATAAGTGGGTCTTAGGTGGGCGCTAAATAAAGAAAGATGCCTCTGCCTGAAAAGGGGTCGGTCAGTGTCCGAAGAAGGATTGGCCACTGGGAGGCCTGGGAGCGTGAGCCTGCACACAGCCCACAATCCCTAACACCGTGCCTCCTCAGTAATCAGCTAGCCCGCGGTTTCCAGGGTTTACTTTACCCTCAGAACCCTTTCGTCCAATGAAATCTTAGGCGTGGGCCTGAAATGCCCACGGACCAAGGCTAAGAACAGTGACACCACTACAGGCCATGTAGCTGGTTCCCTGTGATCAAAAAGCTCCCACGATATCTCCAAGGAGACCTTGGGTTCCTTGGATCACAATTTTAAAGACACTGAGCTAATTCAACTCCTCCACACTGGAGTTTTGCAGACACAATAGAGAAAGATCATAGAACTTGTACCATGGCCGGACTCTAGGAATCTGGATTTACAGGGCAGTATAAATTCTAGTGCTGCTCATTCTCTATAAATAAATCCTTCTAAATCAAAATATATCAGGCCAGGCATGGTGGCGCATGCCTGTAATCCCAGCACTCTGGAGGCTGAGGCAGAAGGATTGCCACAAATTCAAGGCCAGCTTGGGCTACATAAGGAGACCCTGTCTTAAAAAAATCAGAAAGCAAAACTAATTAAATTTATCTACCTAGCTGTTGTAAAGGACGAGAGAAAAAACAGGAAATAGAATAAATAATAAGGCTGAAAATTAAGAAAACAAATAATAAGGTGGAGATAAATAATAAGGGGCATCAGGAAAGGATGGTAATCTATCAGAAATAGGACTGAAAAGTGGCACACAGAGGGACCAAAGGACCCAGTATGCTTCTTGATCTTGGCACTTCTTGGTCTATAGCTGGATTTGCAAATGACCACTCTAGGGGATGCATCTAATTATGTCCTAGAATTTAGAACGTTCCCAACTGATTGCCCTAAAGTGGATCAACTCGATTTTAGCCAAAAAGACTCAAGGAAAACAGACTGGGAGGTGTCTAAAAAAGCATTTTTCTCCTTGTAAGAAGCTAGTGCTCCTCCAGGAGAAAGCGCTTCTGCTTCTGTTTTTATCTTGCAAGGACAAGGAAACATTCTGAGTGCTTGGGGTAGCTGCTGAGTGGCTGCACCAGCCAGAGCTGCTCTCTCCTAGCTCAGCCCTCGGAGAGCAGGTCATCTGTAACTCAAGTCCTGTCTCGCGGGACAGCTTGTCACTGTGCCAGGAACACTCCAGGCGGCAGAGAGGAGCGGCAGCTCCGAGGTGGAAGATCGGAACAGTTTCCTAGAGAGAGTGGTTTAGAAGTTGAAACCTGAAGGACAGACAGAGAATAAGCAGGTGATGGGGTGGGAAGTGAGAGGAGGAGGAACCGGCCTGCAGGAGGAGCAAAGGGGGGGGGCGGCACTGGACAAAATGAAAGAGGGTGAGCTAGAAAGATTGCTAAGAGCCGAGTGGAAAGTCTGGTTAAGGCGCACCGGCTCTGTAGTAGAGAATTTGTAAGCCACTACGGCGGGGTGGAGGTGGGGGTGGGGGTGTTAAGGAGAGTAGCAACATAATCAGCTTTGCATTTTAAAAAGCATTGCCCTGGTTAATGGGTTGAAAATGTATGGGACTCAGTGGTTCTGAGAACAGCGCAATAGGAGCTGATGGTGCTTGCGCCTGGGGCAGGAGTAGTGAGGGAGGGTGGAGAAAGTAGACGCACTCAAGAGTAAATTAACAGGACGGTAACGCTTGGGGTCTGGTTGTGAGCGTGATACAGGAGGAAGAGTAAGGAGTACAGTGCCCATGACATACCGGAGCTGTCCAGGAGGCAGCCGAATGTGGGAGTCTGATGGGAGTCTGATAGGGTAGTGATTTAGATGAGTCATACAGATTATGGAGGCACTGCCTGTAAGTGTTAAAGCTAGAACAATAGAAGGGTTTGCCCAGGGAGTGGGTGGGAAGGATAAGAGTGTGAGGGAAAACCAGGCATGGTGGCGCACGCCTGTAATGCCAGCACTCAGGAGGCTGAGGCAGGAGGATAGCCATGAGTTTGAGGTCAGCTTGGCCTAGATAGTGAGTTTAAAGCCAACCTGAACTACATAGCGAGACCCTGTCTCACAAAGAGAGAGAGAGAGAAAGAGAGCGAGACAGAGAGAGAGAGAGAGACAGAGAGAGAGAGAGCGCGGGAGCTCTCAGTCCAGACTCTTGCCCTGGAATCTGGTTTTCTAATCAGCCATGTGACTTTGGCCACTTTACTCAACCTTTCCAAGCCTTGGTAAGCCAAGTCGCGTCTGTAAAATGAGAATAATGAAAGAATTTATGCCATGGAAACACTGTGAAAATTAAATGAATTAAATAAATAAAGCATTCCGAACAGACTTCAGCTCAGAATTAACAGTGTTTGGGACCGATTCACAACTTTAGGCAGAGAAGGCTCAGTGCCTGAGGTCTATAAAATATGTCAACCTCTTTTAAAGTCAGAAAACAAACTTTTAGGTTAAATAAAATGCTTTAAAATATAATAGATGTAGTTTTCTACATACTAAGAGTTATAAAATATAACTTTTATTTATTTTTTTTAAAGGAGAAAAGGGCCCACAAATATCCTAAAGCCTGTAAAAATCAACATGTGGCCCTAGGGCAGTAGAAAAAGGAGGAGAAAACTTGCATTGCACTGTTTCAGGGACCGACAGAGGTACAGACCTCACAGAGGGTCTGGAAAGGAGTGGGCAGTGCTGTCGGAGGACAGCTAGCAGGGACGCGCGCTGGGAGCCGTGGGCAGAGGCTGCAGGAGGGATTCTGTCTCACGTTGCCAAGAGGTCAGGTAGGAAGAAGAACAAAATATCCAGGGGCTTTAGTGACAAGGACCAAATAGGACCCGATACTCTTGATGGGAGTGGTTTTGGTGCTCAGAAGGGAAAGAAGACAGGAGTGGGGAAATGGAACGACAGGTTTAGGCATCTCTCCAAAAGTTTGACTCTGACAAGGAGGCTCCTAAAGAGAGGCACTGGCTAGCTTAGCTGACACTCAAACCTATCTCTGCTGCACCCTAGATACACGCAGAATCGTTCATGATACAGGGTGGGTAAGTGGCTCCTGTACCTCAGAGCGTCAGCGGGGTAAGCCCAGAGAAGGAAGTGCGGGCCAAGGGTCCACGGGCTAGTTGAGGCATGAAGACAAAGATTCAGCCCGAGGCGCTCACCTGGAGGTTCTCTCATGGCCCTTGGGCATCCCCAAAAGTTCACGATGAGTGACTCACAGGGAAAACATCTGGCTGGAGTTAAGACTGATCGTCGGATTGTGAAAGAAAATACCTTGCGTGGCTTTCACGGGCTACCCGTGCTTCATCCTTGCATCCACGTGGCATTAGCACAGTCCCGGGGCCCACTGGGGAAGGCTATGGGAAAGATGGGGCTCTAACCCACTTTCCAAATAGGAAAGGGCTTTAATACAGTACAGAGCCAGTCAGTCGTGCAGCCTGTTTACCAAGAATACCTGGCTGTGTTTATCCACTGTGGCTTGGCATCCAGGAGAAGCCTCCACGGCTGTGCGATGGCCACTCGAAAGCACATCTTCCATCAGCAGCTCCATGGCTACCAGCTCTCCACGAGCCACCTTGTGGTCACCGTCACTCAGCCCACAGAGGCACAGCTGAGAACGAAGGGGCAGAAACAAAACAAAAACCACCCAACCACTTGGAACACTTTCATGCATCCTTTACATGTGGTTTTTTTTTGGGAAAAACTATTTATGAGTGCCACCTACCCCGCAGCTATTAGAAAAATCCATAAAAACCAGAGTAGCATTTCTAACTTAAAGTCCTCCTTGAACACATCAGACTTTTGGTCCTATGCAGAGGTGCCAAGTCTACTGGCCCCTACAGCAGATCTATATGATGACTATCTAGTGTGATATTAATTTTTCCTTTAAAAGGACAAATATGAACACATGGATGCTGAGGAAAAAGACTAGGAAAAAAAAATCCCCAAAGGTAAACTGTGATTGTCTCTGGGTGGTGGGACCATAGTTGTTTTCTTTTCATAAACTATTATTTTTTACTGTAAAAAATCTTCTTATGGAGAAATATATATATATATATATATATATATATATATATATATATATGTATGATAGCTCCCATCACCTAGACCCAGAGAATACCATCCTGTCCACCCCTTCCTCCACATTTTGAAGTAATCTTAGGATTTATTTTTCTGTTTTTGTAACACTTTAATATACTTTTAAAAATAAAAATGCAACAATATTTACTTAGATAGTCAGAAAAATATCGCGATTAAAAGAAAGTAACAGTTTAAAAGAACTGAAAGAAGTCAGCAATGAAAACTAAAATAACAGAAGTCCTGCTGAGAAAGCTCCCTGCTTACCAGAGGCGTCGGGCGCCAGCACTGCCAGCCAGGCTGAGGCCCCGGTGGTGATTAGAGAGGAAGGCCACTGCCCTGGGTCATCGGTCATCGCTCCCTGGGAACCGAGGCAAATACCTGCCGAGCCCCTGACTCATCCACAGCAAGAAGATGTGACTCACCTGTGGCATCAGGGTTGAAGCTTCATAATTACACACCTTGCTTATCTCATAAATTCCTCCCTCCTGGCTAGAGTATGGGGCTCTGACATGCAGACCTAATGACACCCTGCTTTCCACTCTGCAATCAGGTCTCTCCAGAACGTGGGAAGATACACCTACCTGCATGTGGTACTCAAGGGTGTCTGGGGTGCAACTTAAAACTGGAAATGGTCCCCCATCTTCCAGAAATGCTCTCCAGGGGAACAGTGCGGATGCCTAAGACCAAATCATAGACACGGTAATGCTCTACCGTCTCCTGACATTGAAGACATCTGTATGTGAACAAGAGTTAAGTGTCTGCACCCCAAACCACTAATGGATGATCTATTCTGTATAAATACATCTTGATGGTAAGTACCTGATAATGAAGAGGAGATGGTGATAATTATTTTCAAGTTGTTTTTGGAGCAATGGTTTCAGTCTAACTAGTTGACATGAGAGTTCAGAAGTTTGAGAACAGGGTGACGCTACAGGGGTGTATTTATAATCAACCAAAGCAAACTTACTCAAATGTCTCAGTACTGAGCACATTGAAAAGTTGTCCTTCCACACGCTTGTGCTCCAATTCTAGGTATCAGCTGGAGACCAGTGCCACACTTATTACATGTATGCTTCTGTCTTCTCCACATCAGACTATGATGGCCAGGGGACGGCTTATCTCTTGTGACACCATGTGTGGCCCCGGATCCAGTGGACCTGCCTCTCTGACCCTACTCTATACTTAGAGAACTGGTTCTGGCTTTAGTCGATTCCTAGAGAGGGCATTGATTCTGGCAGTAGAGAACCAGTATACCTGCGTCCACCTAATCCTAGGTAACAGCCAAAGGCAGCGGGAACCATGGTCTAATTCTGTCTTCTGGATCTAAAGGAGGGTACAAGGACTACCTTGGAGCTTGGGGTCACTGGTGGCATCACTTGCTTATAACGTGTATAATGTCCAGATATTAAGTGAGAAGTTTTCAATAAAACTCTCGAGCTTGCGAAGTGATTTAAAAAATATGTTCACAACTTCTTTGATACTCTTCTCATCAAGAGCTGGGCTAAACTGGGTTTGGTGGTACACACTTGTAATCCCAGCACTCGGGAGGCTGAGACAGGAAGATCGCTGTGAGTGTAAGTTTGAGACCAGCCCGGGCTACATAATGAGCTGAAGGCCAGCCTTTTTAAAAACCCTGTCTCAAAACAAACAAACAAACAAAAAAAGCTGGGGCCTAATCTTCCTCCTCTTGAGTATGACTGGACTTGGTGACTCACTTCTAGTGAGTAGAATATAGCAGATGTGATGAACTGTCACTTCTGAAATTTCATGAAAAGTCTAGAACTGCCATCTTGGGCTCTCTCTCTTGGATTGTTCACTCTGGGGGAAGCCACTCTTTATACTGTGACACGCTCTTAGAGCAGTCACGTGAGTAACTGGGAAGGAGGCCTTAGGATGTCCACCAGCAGCCACAGGAGTGAGCTTGGAGCAGCTGTTCCTGCAGCTATGTCCTGAGATGTTTACGGCAGTGGTCAACATCTTGACCACAGCCCGGTGAGAAACCTTGAGCCGGAACTGCCCACTGAAGCTTCTTCTGGCTTCCTGAGCCTCAGAAAGGATGTCGAGATAGAGCATATTTATTGTTTTTGCCTGTTGAGTGGTGAGTATGGTTTGTTTGACAGCAACAGATAAGGAACTGGATTTGTGGCTTGGCGCTGCCTTGTCTCTCCGCTAATCCAGTCTCTGGCTTTCCTAAACCTTGACCTTCTGGAAAGTGGAGAACGTTGTTCCTGCCAGGAGCAATAATGGTTGCTAGAATTTCCTTTGATAATGCATATGGTAACCAGGGCTATTCAAAATTCAGCTGCTGACCCAATGTATGTATTACAATTGCTGTCATTAGTTACTAAACAGAAAAGATCAAGCGTTTGTCTTGTTTCCAGCCCTAAACAAATAAGCTGTTGCCTCCACCAGCCTGTGAGGCATCTGCAGACAAAACCCGGGCTGCAAGTAACAGCGGCCCAGGGAAGCCTGGATCGCTCTACTATGTGAGTGCGGAGCCAGGGGAGACTCCAGGGCATTAAAGTTTGGAGACTTGCACAATTTCACCCAGATGGCAGGGGCTACAGCTCAGCGGCACAGTGCCTGCCTGGCAAGCAGGAGGTCCTGAGTTCGAGTCCCAGTACCCAAAAAACGAAACTTTAAACCACTTGGAAACAAAGTGATGAGCTCTCTGTATACAGCACGTGTTTTGTAGGTATAAAACAGCTCTAAAACTCGCCTGGAGGCTCCGGGGATCCAGTGGTTGCGGCAGGCTGAGTTGTGAAGCAAAAATGCTCCTGACGGGGGAGCTGCTCAGTGGCGGTAACCCGTGGTGCATGCCGGCTGTGACAGACTGGTAGGCGGGGACGTTTCCAGCTGCCAAGAATGTCCCCCTACCAAAACATGAGGCAGGGGGAGGGTTGCTTATAAAGTGGTTACTTACGCATCTTGAGTTCAAAACTTCCTTCTGAGCCACCCTGGCAGGCTAACACTGTGCGGTAGTGAGAAGTTTGTTCACACACTGCCCTCCACCCCCGAGCGGACAGCCCTCAGGGAACGGAGGTCACAGAGCGGACCAGCACGGCTCCGCAGAGCTGTTCACCATGGCGACGCACTCTGCAGTCTCATGCAGCAGCCACCGG
This sequence comes from Dasyprocta punctata, assembly GCA_004363535.1. Classification (NCBI taxonomy): domain Eukaryota; kingdom Metazoa; phylum Chordata; class Mammalia; order Rodentia; family Dasyproctidae; genus Dasyprocta; species Dasyprocta punctata. The sequence continues at coordinate 18,260 of RJWM01029321.1, forward strand.
CCACCTGCCACTGTCGAACTCTTGAAATGTGACTACTGTGATTAAAGGACTGAACTTTAAATTTTAGTTCATTTAAATGCAGATTAATGGTAATGAAATAGTCACATGTGGCTATCAAATTGAACAGTACACTTGCAGCCCTGGAATGAAGTTGTCACTTGTTTAACTATTTTAAAACCAATAGTTACCAAGTGTAGTGGTGCATGCCTGTAATCCCAACACTTGGGAGGCCGAGGCAGAAGGATGGCTGTGGGTTCGAAGCCAGCCTGGCCTACATAGTAAGTTCAAGGACAGCCTGAACTACACAGCAAGAACCTGTCTCAAACAAACAAAAGCAACCAACCAAACAAACAAAAAATCAACCAAACTAAAGAAAACCAATAACTGAGACAATAGCTCTTGATGTATAAAGTCAGATTGTGAGTTACATAATAAAAGCCAGGGGTTAGAGAAAGAAAGGTTTTTGTTTTGTTTTAAACAAAACTTGGCTTTGCATATCAAGAACTGTAAAACTTGAAGCCTGGAGCATGAAATTTAAACCATAAGTAGAGAAAGGAGGTATGCATGATAAATTTGGATGATTTTCCTGCCCAAAAGGAAGGAAGAGTTTAGGAAGTAAGGAAAGACTGTTTTTAGAGTTTAACTCAAGGATGCCTGAGAAAGGTGCTGACAAAGAATAAGCCAGGGACAGGTATCCCGGAGTGTGGGGACTGACGGCCGGGATCGTCCACGTGACCCACGCCTGACATGCAGCACACGCCAACAAAGGGGACCGGCCGTGGTCGGGGGAGACGTCGGCACAGAGGGAAGTGAGGTGGCTTCAGAGACTAGGAGACCCCGGAGTGTGTGTGTCTGGGAGCGCCACAGCCGCCTATGTGGGTCTCCAAAGGAGTCTAACCCACCACCGAGTGGGTAAGGTGGCTGCTTCTCCCTGCCTGATGATTTATAGGCACCCCAAGAAGAACCGAGATCACCTCTGAGAGAAAAGGGTAAGGAGGAGGATGCGATGTGAGGCCCCAAAGGTCAAATAGTAAGTGGCACCTTGACATCTGGCCTAACCACAAGTTCCCCCTTCTGCTGTGCTCCCAGGATAAAGTCCCTGTTTTCTAATAACCTTGCTTATCCCTAAGTGGTGGCTTTGGTTTCCAGCCAGGCTGAGGGATTAATGAAGAGACCAATCAAGCCTTCCCGAGGCACCAGGGAATCTCTCAAACCTGTCTCCCCCGCCCCAGCGCGTTCACTCTGTGCCCAAGGGCCCCTGCGGGCCTGCAGCCCTGCCTCTCCTGGGCGGTGAGAAAAGGCCACCCCATCTGCTCAGCCATCGCTCCAGCCCATGGGGACTCTTTCCCCACCACAGGCTGAATAGGAGGCGACTAAAACAAAGGGTAAGGAGGAGAATCTTAAATTAGCTGATTTAAATCTAAAGGTGAATACTTTTATTTATTTATCTATTTTTATTTCTTTTTTACGGGGGAGAGTACCGGGAATCAAACTCTAGACCTCATGCCTGCCAGGCAGGCGCTGTGCCACGGAGTTAAATCCCTGACCTTGAAGATGAATACTTTTAAACTCCCAATGTAATTCATGAATATGGCATTGAAAAGTTTAATATTTTTGCCATCAGCAGAAGTAAGGACTTAAAAACTTAAGACAGATAAAAGAAACTTTATATCTGTGCACTGAACAATGCATAAAAACATTTTTTGGGCCAGGGATACAGATCAGCAATACAGCACCTGCCTGGCAAGCGTGAGGGTTGTGAGTTCGATTTTTGGTACCAAAACCAAAACAAAACAAAACAAAAAACATTTTTTACATTACAACGAGTATTACTAATAAATAGTTCAAACAGTGGGTAGACTATTGATTTATGTTGGCCATATATATATATACATATGGAGGGGGGCCCATAACAAAAAACTATACACACACACACACACACACACACACACACACACATATATATATATATATATATATATATATATATATAGTATTTTTTTTTTGGTTGTTTTGTTTTTGAGAAAGGACCTCATTATGTAGTTCAGGTTGGCCTGGACTCTCTGTGTAACCCAGGATATTTTGAACTTGCAGTGATCCTCCTGCCTCAGCCTCCTGAGTGCTGGGATTACACGCATGTGCCACCATGCCCAGTTTTTGTTTTTCCCCTCAGGTTCTGGCAGTTAAACTCCATGAATAGATCCTGGCATTATCCAAAGGATATATAAACATTTTCTCCTGTCTCTGATGTCTTTCAATGTTTGCTCACGATTCTCAGTGAGCTTTATTAAGGAACATATGATTCACTCAGCTTCCCTGTGACAGTGAGACCAAGCACCTGGTATCTTCACAGCACTGGGCCAAGAACTAAGGTGTAAAAAAGATCCCAGACAGGCTGGGGCCTTCCAGCCCAGCAAAGCACAGTGAGGCAAAGCTGTTCCTGACTTTCTCCTGAACTCTCAAGATAATTTGTACATACATATCTTTCTTATGGTGCTTAGGTATATTTTAAATAAAATTAAAATAATGGCATCAAAAAACTGCACCTTCTTGCTGGGCATGATGACACATATCTGTAATCCCAGCACTTGGGAGGCTGAGGCTGAGTATCATTGCATGTTCAAATCCAGCTGGAACTACATAGCGAGACCCTGAGGCAGGAGATTGGGGCGTGGCAAACTGGCTGGGCAAGTGGATGTGACCTGTCAATCACGGAGTTCCAAGACACATGCACAGAACAGTTCCCAAAGCCTTGCTTGTGCCTGGGACCAAGCAGAAAATACAGTCTTCAGTTCTTCTTATGAGAATTCAAGCATGTTTGGCAGGACAGCCTAGATCTGCAGTCCACCTTGTGGCCCCATTGCTCTCTTTTACAGTGGTCCCCTCTTAGCCTATTGAGTGCATTTATTTCCCTACTTTTAATTGGCCCACACTCACTCTGCAGAGTATGTTTCTTTTCTTACTTTTAATAAATGTAAAGCCTTGTTACCTCTTGTGCTTTTTTTGTTCAATTCTTTTTTCAGGACAAGAGGAACCTAGAAGCATCTATAGAAGAAGTCCCCAGCACCCCAGAACTCAGTAACAACACTGTCTCAAAAAACAAACAGCAAAAGTGTAACATTCTAAGAGAAGCACGCATTTTCACCCCAAATCAAGAAGCAGAAGATCCCCGCACAATCTCTCCCTGCGTAGCTCCTTTCACATCATTTTCATTCATCTCTGTCACTAATCTGTGGGATTATTTCTCTTGCAGCCTCTGGGGTCAGTTTTGTTCACATCTTAATTGTTCCATCTTTGACATACTCTCTTACCCTAACAAGTTGGTGCAGAACTTCGGAACAAATGATACAACAAGTGACGACAATTCTTAGCAGAATTTTAGCATCCTGAACCCACCTTTGTGCAGATCCCAGGTGGTATGGTTTGGACACTGTTTAAGTGTGTCCCCCAAAGGTTCATGTGTTGAAAACTTGACAGCAGGTGTGGAGAGACTAAAAGGTGGCGGGGTCTCATGGGAGGGCATTGGGTCACTGGGGCACAGACTTGGGGCAATGTGGGGAACCACCCAGATGACTCTCCTTGAAAAGAAGAGCACCTGTTTCCATTTTGGATAAACTTGACTCTATCTCTGTGTATTGATATGTACAGAGCTGGCTAGGCTATTTCTTTGTCCCTTCAATTGGCTTTCAGCAATGTAAATTGGGCTGGTTGAGGAGCTGATGTGTAATCTCTGAAGCAAATGACAGGTAGGTGTTACCCCGCCCAGTGACTCCCCAAATACATGGCTGAGCCGCGTGGGATGCAGACCTGAGCTCCATGCTGTTGGCTGGGACCCAGTCTTGAGAAAGGGGCTATGACTTCCCAGGGCAAAAAGGATTATACATCAGAACTGAAGCACTGATCCCAAATTATTAGACACTACATCAGTTGTGTTATGCAGATTGCTGTTTCTGCATTTCTTGCACTCTGCATATCACAGAGGTGATCTCAGACCTCCTACCTAGCCCAGTTCATGGTAGTGATGGCAGTCACGTATTTCCCACCACTCTCACTGTCACTCATCTCCCAGACACTCCTCTCACGGAGAACTAATAAAACCCAAGTTGGGCTCTGGATTAGGGCCTTTGTTCCAGTGAATATCATCTTGACTGGACTTAGGACCCCTTGGCTCCCCATAGCTGTATATATGCCTTAGTGTCTTTATTCTCATCTTGGGTTGCACTGGAAGTAGTAGATTGGAATTAACTCACTAGGATTGTTGGAGACCACTATGAAGTGGCTCTGAGCAGGACTTAAAATTAACTAATTGGCTATCTATGTTCATCTGTGGGTCTGTCCTCGGCCTAGGCCCCTTGCCTGGTGATGGGAGCTGATTTATACTAAGTGAACCTCTATGAATCACTAACCCTGGCTGAGGCCTGTAGTGGCGTGTGATGCCAGAGATACCTCAAAGGGCAAGATAAGGCCATAGCCGAAGATGAGTGATTAAGTACATAGAGACTGCAGCTGCAGGCATCTCACACCTGCAGGCATCTCACTCCCACCATAAATGTCATCATGGAGATAAGGCAGTTCTCCTAAATTGGCACAATTTACTACTTGGAGAAGTCCTTGAAGTGACTCCCAAGGTCCTACTCATTCACCTGCTTTCCTCAGTATCCCTTCTCATTGTTTGGAATGGAATTAAATATGGGCTGCACAGAGAAGTTCTTTGTCTTAGCCCTTGTCATAGCCTCAGAGTCAAGAACTCTGCAGAGGGTTTTGATCCTCCTGGAGCCCTAAAACCATACCACTTGTCTCATTTATTTAAGCTTTTGCTGTACACTCATTTGGGAGATTGGAGATCTAGGCCAGGTCCCCATTAACTGGTGCCTGGAACAGGGACTTGAAATCCTTGGAATAGGAATTTTAGCCTGAACAAGTAAGTCCACCCAGAGTGAAAAGCGTGGATACAGAGAAGGTCTTCACAGGATGGAAACTTTGCCAGGGACGCCTGGAGAAGAGAGGGAACAACAAGGGTGAGTCTTCCCGCTGTGAACAAGCCATTTTATCTGGGGGCAAAAAACATGGGGCAACGTTTCTCCACTGAGGAGCAAAGGTATTTAGTGCTGCTCCAAAACCTGCTTAAACGCTTAGGGGCTGGTGTGCCAAAGAAAGACCTAGCAAAAGTGTTGAAAGAGGTCACCAAATATAATCCATGGTTTCCTTAAACAGGCACTATAGATACTGATATTTGGGAAAGAGTTGAAAAAAATCTTAAAAGGGCACACAGCACAGGAAAAATCATTTCCCCTGAGATGTTCTCAACTTGGAATCTGGTCCGTTCAGTTTTAAGTCCATTACAGAGCTTGCAGTCAGCCTCTGATTCAGACATGGAGGGAATAAAAGAGCTCCCTGCTGAGGCGCCTGCCGCTAAAGCTCAACAGGAGCAGGAGCCTCTTCAAAGAATATCTCACAAGGCTCTATCCAGAAACTTACAGATTGTAAGGGAAGAGGCTGCCACCAATGGGGAGAACAACACTTCCTCTGCTTGCTTCCCAGTTGGAATTGAGAGATGCTAATGATCATGAGTGTTTTGTTCATTCACCCTTTGAAATACAACTGCTAAAAAATCTTAAAGTGTGGTTAACAGTGGAGTCCAAAGTCCACTTACTATGAGACTCTTACAAAATGTTTTGGATACATATCAATTGATACCTTATGATATCAAACATCTGGCACAAACATGCCTGTCTCCTGCTCAATTCCTTCATTTTGGTGTAAAGCTAAAAACTCTTGTTTCAGGGCAGGCTCATAGAAACAGAATGGATCCCAGTCCGCATCCAGCAATAAATGAGGAAATGCTTTCTGTGACAGGAATATATGCACTGCTTGAGGAACAGATTCAATGTCCTGATGAGCTACATCCACAATTGGCAGAATTAGTTAAAAAGGTATGGGCAACTTTTCCAGAACATGGGGCTCCCTTATAGTTCTTTTTACATATTCTACAAGGACCCCAAGAGCCATTCACTCAATTTGTGGCTAAATTACAAGAAGCTGTTCGCAGGTAGGTTTCAAACACAGAAGCTATGAACATTTTAACTTTACAATTGGCACATGCAAATGCCAATTGAGATTGTAAATAGGCTTTAAATACTGTAAAATCAACTAATGATTTAATAACATATATTTGAGCATGTCAAGATATTGGAACTGAATCCTATAAGACAACTATGATGGCTCAAGTTATGGCTGGTCTTGCAAATGCAAAAGGAAGTAAGGTAAAATGTTTCAACTGTGGAAAAATGGGACATGTTAGAAAAAATTACAGAGCTCTTGCTGGATCTAATAGGGCAGATGCTGCAGCTGCCGCAACTCAAGGAAAAGGCGCCTCTGGCGTGGAGGACTCAGGTCCTGCGCCTGGACTCTGTCCAAAATGCCAAAAAGGGAGGCATTGTG
>RJWM01029322.1:0-24527 GCA_004363535.1 Dasyprocta punctata
CTCCCATGCCCTCTGCATTAAAGGCCTCCCTCTTATCTCCCTCTTGCTCTCGTTTTTCTCTGCATCACTTTAGACTGAGTGCCCCAAAATAATCAAACAGATTGTGCTGTGACTTGAAGTGGACGGAGGCTGTTGTTCCTGGGGATCCTGTCCCGTCATTTGAGCTCCCCCACCCTAGGGCCTCTCTCTTTCACTCTCATTCTTTTTCTTCTCTCTTCTAGAGGATTCTGTTAGCCAGCATCATCCAGCCAACACTGGTCTTCTCATCTCCTCAGGTTCTCACAGGTCAGCAGACTCCTACTCTTGTTCAGGGTACCTGTCTCATAAATAGCAGACCTGCATCAGGATACTCACCTATGTCCTCCAGGACCATGTCCTTGCCCTGCAAGTCCCCCCCACCTTGTCCCACCAGCGATGACTGCTGGACATAGGTGTTGGGATCTCTCTCTCTCTCTCACTCACACACACTGCAGGGGTGACGATTCCTTCCAGGAGTGTGACTCGGGCTTTAGCCCTTTGGCTCATCTCCAATTCAATCACAGTGGGCAGTTACTTCCTGCCCTGCAAAACACACTCCCCTTGGGTGCTTGCTGAGACTGCTTGCTCCACAACCTCTGATCCCTAGTGCTCGCTCATTGTCTCAGAGGCACTTCATAGGTTACAAATTCGTTTACTACTTGATGTCTTAAGCTTGATAGCAGCCACCCTCCTCTGTGATTTACACAACTTTGCTACCTTAATGGCAGGTGGTCAGGTTTCTTATCTTCTCAGGCCTTTGTTGCTCTCAGGGCGTGCCCCTTCCCTCATTCAGGCATCAGGAGCGGCCCAAGTACTTTTGGCCCACTCCGCACTGCCTAAACTGTTACCTGACAATTCTGCTGACCTTAGGGACAATATCCCTTCTGCTCTCACCCCACCCCACCATACCAAGCTCCCTTTGTTCTCCTCTGCCACCATCTTTGCCTCCATCTCCTACCTCCCCCAGTAGTCCTTCATTACTTCTCTCCTCCCCCTCCTCCCTTCCTGCCCCTCCTCCACTCCAGGGTCACCACACCGGCTCTCACTCCTCCCTCTCACCACCATCTTGCGGCCCCTCACACTTGCCACCATCCGACAACTCTTCCCACTCACTGCCTTCATTATCGCTACCGCAACTGACTTTTACATGATCCTTACCCTACTTTTCCTTCCCTCTTGTGAGGTGACACATACCAAAAAACTTAATCCACGTTCATGACCCTTTTTCCCTCTCCGATATGTCACATATCTTCCAGCATGTAACTTCCTCAGCTGCTTACCCATACAACTATATAAAAAAATTTAAATTCACTATTTGATCCCATCTACCAAGGTCTTTATATTATTCTTACTTTCACCCTGTTCCCTCAACAATACATCAAACTGCTATCTTATCTCCCAAACAACACCAGACATTCAAACTAAATTCAAAAAGTCAGACCTTGTTCCTCAATCCCCCAGGGAGACCTCCTAGATATGGCTTTCTGTGTCTTCAGTAATAGAGAAAAACAACATTTCAGGACGACCTTAAAAAGGTTGTATTCCAGCCTAAAACTCCAAGGCTGATTTCTGGCCACAGCAGCTGCAGCTGCAGCAGTGGCACTCAGGGCTGAAGCACAGGCCAGAGAGAAATAAATCTAAAAACCCAAGCCCCTCCCCACCATGCTTCAAGTGCAGCAGAAGATGCACACTGGACACGTCTGCCCTGACCTGTGGCCACGACTGGAAACTGGTCCCATCTGCAACCAAGAGGGCCACTAGAAGTGCGACTGCCCTGTCCACCAGAGAACAGGTAAGTCATCACCTTCCCCACCCTCACAGGATAAGACACTGACACCTGGGACTCATCACCAGCTGATCTGCTCAGCATTGCTGCTGAAGAGGATTGATGGGGCTCAGGGCCCACAGCCTGCACCAAGGTATCTCTCTCAGAGACCCAAGTCTCACCGGACATCTCAGGTAAAACTCTCTCTTCCCTTGTTGACATGGAGGCCACCCATAGTGTTCTTGCTGAGTTTTCAGGCTGATGTTCCAAGTCTGCAGTCTGTTGTGGGAGTTGATGGCCAACGTACATGATCTCCCCAGACAGGACCTATTCCCTGCAGATTCCAAACACTTTTCTTTACACAACTGTCTTATTATCCCATCCTGCCCTGTACCCCTTTTTTATACAAATCCACTCCAAAAGCTCAATTTCTCTTACATTCTCTTTCTCCCCATGGCTCTCATACTCCAATCCCAACCGTCATGCGCTGCCCCCCTCCCTTACTCTCCTCCCTTGTTGACTGTACAGTCTGAGACACCTCCAATCCCATTCATGCCACCCATGTTATTCCGCTGCTAATTTGCCTCAGACACTCCTCAGCCTTCCCTTCTGTTCCTCAATATCTAGTGGCCCCTAAACATCAACAGGGGCTCAAACCTATAATCTGCCACTTGTTGACAAATGGGTTTCTAAGTCACTTGCTTGCCTTACAACACCCCTATTCTCCCTGTCCTCAAATCCAACAGCTCCTATAGCCTAGTCCAAGATCCCAGAGTATTAACAGTGCGGTAATGCCAATTCACCTGGTGGTGCCAAAGTCTTACACTATGTTGTCTCATATTCTTCCGTGTACATGTCACTTCCCTATATTAGACCTTAAAGATACATTTTTAACTATTCCCTTAAACCCTGATTGCCAAGACATATTTGCCTTTACACGGACAAATCCAGACAATCTCCAATCTATACAGCTTCCCTAGACAGTCCTACCTCAAGGCTTCAGGAACAATCCACACTTCTTCAGCCAAGCCCTTGCTGCTGACCTCTCAGACCTCAATCTTAAACCTAGCACTCTTCTCCAATATATAGATAATTTTCTCCTCTGTCCTCCATCCTATGCTCTAACTATGCATCATATGGCTACCCTTCTCAACTTTCTCTCCAGTCACAAACACAGGGTGTACCCTACTAAAGTCCAAATAGCTTCACAAAAGGTTAAATAACCTGAGTCTCACCCAGTCCTCCACAACGCAGCTCTCCATTTCTTCTCTCCTTTAGCAAACATTCGAGACTCTCTCCAGCAACGTTAATATCACTGACAAGGTTTTTCTATCTGGTCTCTGAGAGGCAAGGCCCCCATCTCCTCCCCTTGATGGGACCTCTCATACTACTCATCATGTTTTTACTTATAGCTCCCTGTCTTTTAAAACATTTTCCCCCCAAGATTTCTTCCATTCAGGATACAGACCTTCACTACCAGAGAGCTCCTTGTCCTGGCTGACACCCCTGGCACCAGCTTCTATATGGGCCTAACCCATCATCCTGACAACTGCGACAGCCCCCACTATGATGCCCCTCTCAAGCAGGAAGCAGTCTAAGATGAACGCTGGCCCTGTGCACCCATAAATCAAAAAGATGGAAATGATAGGTTCTGCTAGCCTGGGTCTTAGCTATCTGTAACATCACATCACCCCAACTTGGTCCTGGATCCAGACAAACAACTTAGTTCTCCAAGGGTAAACTACATTTTCCTTCTCATCCCAGAGATAAACCCCCCATTCACCTTTTGAGCATGTGCCAAGCCCTTTCCAATCCCAAGACTCCACAATCCCCCAAGCATCCACCCCCAGCCCCCAGTAAATCATTCTGCATCCTGCTTTACACAGGCAGATGCTCCCTCAAATCAGCTGTTAAAATGTCATTTTGCCCACCTCCCAAACTCCTCCCCCAGCCAAAGTTGATAAAGTTAACTACACTCCTTTGTTCTTATTGAGAGCTTGTATACCCCCTCACCACTCAAGCTCTCCCATGCGCTCTGCATTAAAGGCCTCCTCCTTATCTCTCTCTTGCTCTCATTTTCTCTGTGCCACTTTAGACTGAGTGCCCCAAAATAATCAAACACTTCCCAATTCCCTCCTAGGAGTGAATGGAAGGGGATACACACTTGTAGCACTGGCCAGGGAATATTCCCTAGATTACTCAGCTTTGCTCCCTGCTCAGCACGGAGGACCAAACCTAACCACACTCTTTGGTTTCTCTGTTTCTGAGAGAATCGGAGAGGTGCACTTTGGATCTCTCAGTTGCTTAGGATGATAGGTAGTTGGCTGGCTTATGGTGAAGCAACCCCCACAGAAACACACAGCCTTGGGCAGCTTATGTGTTTCCCTGATCATAGCCCCAGGGAGAAGAGAAGCACAATATCCTGAATGAATCTGCTTAACAACTGAGGCCTGGATTGCAGCATGAGTTGTGCCTGAGACTTGCCTATAGGAATGAATGGAGGACTGGATGAATCACCTTGTGCCACCTTACTGTGGCGTTTCCCTGAGCCAAGTCCAGCTCAGGCTAAGTGTGCATGAGCAAACTGTTCACTTGGGCTGAATTTGGGTTGTGTGCTTCTAGGCTTTCCAGGTGCACAGGCTTTATATCTTGGTCTTTGTGGTTAGAAGGCTGATTGTGAGGAAACCTCTTTGCAGCCCTGGTGCATAGTAACAGCATGCAACTCCCTTTATGTAGGACTGAGAAGAACTCCAAGGGAGTAATGTACGTTCACAAGGAGAGTGGTCTGCTCCACAAACAGAGGGCTGGAAGCCTACCATATAGTGGTGCTTCCCAATTCCCTCCTAGGAGTGAATGGAAGGGGATATATGCTTGGAGTACTGCCCAGAGAAGCTTCCCCAGCTTATTCAGCTTTGCTCCCTGCTCAGCAAGGAGAAGCAAATGTAACCACGCTCTTTGATTTCGCCATTTGTGAGAGAAATGGAGAGGCGCACTTTGGATCTCTCGGTCGCTTAGGGTGATAGGTAGTTAGCTGGCATAGGGTGAAGCAACCCACACTGAAATACACAGCCTTTAGCAGGTGATTTGTTTCAGTGATCATAGCCCCGGGGAGAAGAGAAGCTCAATGTCCTGAATTAATCTGCTTAGAATTGACACCTGGATTGCAGCATGAGTTGTGCCTGAGAATTGCCCACAGGAATGAATGGATGGATGGATGAATCGGATTGTGCCCCCCCCACTGTTGCATTTCCCTCAGCGAAGTCCAGCTCAGGCTAAGTGTGTGTGAACAAGCTGTTCAATTGTGCTGAGTTTGGGGTGTGTGCTTCTAGGCATTCCAAGTGCAAAGGCCTTATTTCTTGGTTTTTGTGGTTAAAAGATCAATTGTGAGGAAATCTCTTTGCAGCCTTAGTGCGGTGGAACAGCATGCAATGCCCTTTGTCTAGGACTGAGAAGAACTCCAGGGCAGAAGTGTACATTCACAAGGAGAATGGTCTGCTCCACAAATAGAGGCCTGAAGCCTGCCATAAGTGGTGCTTCCCAATTCCCTCCTAGGAGTGAATGGAAGGGGATATACACTTGTAGCACTGTCCAGGAAAGCTTCCCCAGCTTATTCAACTTTGCTCCTGCTCAGCACAGAGAAGCAAACCTAACCACACTCTTTGGTTTCTCTGATTCTGAAAGAAATGGAGAGGCACACTTTGGATCTCTCAGTTACTTAGGCTGATAGGTAGTTATTGGCTACTTGGCCTAGATCCCCAATCTCCTGAATGAGCCTACAGGGAAAGCTTAGATAAATGAGATAAATAGTATGATTTTAGTGCTTCAGGAGGGTCAAAACCCCTACAGAGTTTTTGACACTGTAGCTGAGATGAAGGCTAATACAAAGAGCTTCTCTGGATCACCTGTATTTATTTTCATGGTGGACAAAGAGAGTAGATACTGAGGGAAGTGCCAGAACTGATCAGGTCTTGGGAGTCTGTTCAAGGACATCTCTAAGTAGGAAAAGATGCCAGAAAAAGAGAACTATCATATCTCCAAGATGCCATTTGTGGTGGGACTGAGATGCCTGCAGAGTAAGATGCCTGCAGGGCAGTCTCTATTAACATAATTGATTATGGAGTGAAGATGTCATCAGCTGCGGCCTTCTTTACCTTGCCCTTTGAAGTATCTCTGTCCTCATTGGCCACTACAGCCCTCAGTCAGGACCAGTGATTCATAGAGGTTCATTTACTATGAATCAGCTCCCATAACCAGGCAAGGGGCCTAGACCTAGGACAGGCTCACAGATAAATAAAAACCAATTAGTAAATTTTAAATTCTGCTCAGAGCCACTTCATAGTGGTCTCCAACATCTCTTCCTTTTTGTTTTTGTTTTTGTAACAAAAGCTAGATCAGGGTAAGTCGTGGTTGAGCGTTGTCTACGAGTGGGCCTGTCTTGGCTCCTGTGCAACAGAAGATACTGCCATCAGAGCCATTAAGGCAACCTAAGGAATTTCAGGTGTTGGTGGAATTCCCCTTCTGGTGACTGTATCTCTAGCCTCGTGAATCATTGCTCAGATGTTGTTCCACTGGATCATTCATCCTCTCTCCTGGTCTCTCAGGGGAGCTGGAGGTTGATTTTCTGATTGGTTGGCAGGTCTCTGGGGGTGAGTCTTGTCATTCAGGCTCATCCTCTGGAGGGCCTGGATCGGTGAAGCCATCACACAAGACTGTCTCCAGTTTCAGCTGTGTCTCCTGCCATGGTCATGTATTCCTGGAAAGCAGCCACCTCGTGAATCCATCACCTGTTAAGACACAAGCATAAACTCATCCCCACATTATTAGTTGTAGTGGTCCTTACCATTTTCCTGTGTTGAATCCTTCCAAAACACTTGAGCTCTCTGTTGGACATCATCATTGGATGTTGACCAATGAAGTTCCACAGGAGTCAATTTGCTATCTGTCACTGGATTTAAAAAAATGTAATGTGAGAGTGGCAAAACCTAATTGCATTTGCAGGGGTTACTGTACTCTCCCTTTTTGTTTATTTAGTTGTTTTAATAGATAGATGTGCTCTTTCCACAATTGCTTGTCCTTGAGGTTTATAAGGTATTCCTGTAGTGTATTTAATATGCCATAGTTGAAAAAATGATTGTAATGGCTGGCTTGTGTATGAAGGTCCATTGTCAGTTTTTATGACATGTAGAACACCCATAGAGGCAAACACTGACAGACAGTGTTGTTGAACATGACCATTTTTTTCACCTGTGTGACAAGTTGCATGAATTAAATGAGAATATGTGTCAATAGAAACATGAATATATTGTAGTTTGCCAAATGAAGAAAAATGTGTAACATCCATTTGCCAAATTTCATTACATTTTAAGCCTCTGGGCTTACGGCCCTCTGGTGGCACAGGCCTAGGAACCTTTTGACAAGTAGGGCAGGACATAACGATTTGTCTTGCTTGAGACCTGGGTAATTGAAACTCTTTAATCAGAGCCTTATTATTCTGATGATGGTAAGAATGAGATTGTCTAGCTGCATCAAAAGATGTGATAAAAGCAACTAGTGAATCAGCTTTTTGATTACCACATGCTAAAAATCCAGGTAAATTGGAATGAGACCTTATGTGACCAATATAAATGGGTGCTGTCTGATTATGAATCACCTTTTGTAGCCTAAGAAACAAATTAAGTAGAGGTGGATCTAAGATTGACCTAAGGGTGGTGCTCTCGAGCCACTGAGTAAGGTAAACTGTATATGTTGAGTCACCGATTATATTAATAGGCTTGTAATTAAACTGTTGCATGACAAATAGAGTAGCAGTGATCTCAGATCTTTGTGCAGAAAGTCCTGGAGTTTTTATTACCTGTTGATAATCTTTACTCCAGATTGCAGCCTTGTCTTTGGAAGAACCATCAGTAAAATAAACTGTTGCATCAGGAATAGGTTCAAATTTAGTAATTTTTGGAATAATACATGAATGTTTAAGAAAAAATTGAAAGATAGGGTCACTGGGAAAGTGATTATCAATTTGTCCTATGAAAACTGCAAAGGCTATCTGCCAACATAGAGTTTGTTGCAGGTCAAATATTGATTTAAATCAATAGGCAATACAATCTGAGCAGGATCAATACCAAAAAGTTGTTTACATCTTATTCTTCCCATGGTAACAATCTTGGTAATTTGTTCTAAGTATAACTGTAAGGTTTTGATTAGCTGATTAGAAGGATAAAGCCATTCAATAGGATAAATCTGTCTATCATAATATTGTCCTATGAGACCTGTAGGAGAATGAGGAGTATTTAGAATATAAAGAACAAGAGGATAATTTGTATTTATTCTGAAAACTTAATGCTGTCACAACATTTTTTCAACTAAGGCCAGCTCTTTTTGAGCTTCAGTGGACAAACTACAAGCAGAATCAATGACTGGATCTCCCCATAAAGTACTATATAAATGTTTTAACTGATAGGTAGCAATGCCCAATTTTGGCCTTGTCCAATTTACATCTCCCAATAATTTTTGGAAGTCATTTAAAGTTTTTAAATGGTCTCATCAAATCTGTAACTTTTGTGACTTTACTGCACTGTCAGTCACCATTGTTCCCAGGTAATAGTAAGGCCTGGACAATGGTACCTTGTCTGGAGCAATGCAGAGACCAAAAGATATTAAATCTCATTTTGTTTTTACAAATAAATCACATAATTGTTCTTTAATTGGAGCTGATATCAAGATATAGTCCATATAGTGGGATATATATGCGGAAGGATAAGCCCGTCTAACCTTTTGTAAGGCTTGTTGTACAAAAAACTGACACAGGGTCAGACTATTTCTCATTCCTTGTGGCAGTGTGACCCATTGACAGCGTTGCATTGGCTCCTTAAAGTTTAAACTAGGCACAGAAAAAGCAAAATGAGGCTTATCTGTGGGAAAAAGAGGAATGTTAAAAAAGTAAACTTTTAAATCAATTATAGTAAGAGACCAGTCTCTAGGAACTGCAGTTGAATTTGGCAATCCCAGCTGCAGTCCCCCCCATAGGAAGCAGGCAAGCATTTACAGCTCTTAAATCTTGTAACAACCTCTATTTACCTGACTTCTTTGGAATAACCAAGACAAGCATATTCCACGGGCTAACTGAGTTTTCTAAATGCCCTAGCTGTAATTATTATTTTACTAATTTGTGTAATTGAGTTAACTTCTCTTTTTTAAGGGGCCATTGATCCACCCAAACAGGCTCTTTAGTTTTCCATTTTAAAGGCAGAGCTGTTGTGGGGGGGAAAGCATCAATGGCCCTTGCCAAAAAAACCTGTTGATATCCCATACCTTGCCTGTTATCTTTATGTGTAATCTTAACAGGCTCTTTGATCCCTTGTAAGTCTTTTCCTAGTCCTTTATCTTTCTGATATCCCATCTTAATCATCATTTGCTCAATCTTAGGATTTGAATCTATTTGCTTAGTTTCCAAATTGGAACTTGTTTGATTAGTTTTAAAATCAGAATTACTAGTCAGTACTAATTTCCACTTTTGTAACAAATCTCTTCCCCATAAATTTACTGGAATAGGTGTCACATATGGTAAAAAGAAAGTTGGTCTGGCCCTTCATAAGGTAGAGGTGAAGCACTTTGTAGCACATGTTAAGGACTTCCTAATCTGATAAGAGATGTAGGAGCTCTTTGTGTCAGCCACATGGCAGGCCATTGTTCTGATGCAACTACAGACACATCCACACCAGTGTCTATTACACCTTCAAAGTATTTTCCATTAATCTTTATAAAACACATAGGCCTGTTTTTAGTCACTTCCTGTGTAAAATAAATTTCTCTTTTTGTAGTCTTGCTTTGAAGGTCCTGCTCCCTCTTGAGCTGTCTATACTTAACAAAAGAAGGCTTTTCTATAGGTAACAAAATCAACTGTGCCACGTAATCTCCCTTTGCAAAAACCCAGGGATCCATTGCACATGCAAGAACTTGTATCTCATCTCTACAAACACCATCAGTCACACTAGGCACAGTAGTATTCCTTTTAAATTCAGATCAGCCTTTCCCAGTACAAGACCAATTGTTCCTTCAGATGGAGGACCCAAATTCCTGTAGGAATGGTGGTAGGCTGGTCACCTCCGAGGAGAGTGACTCTGCAAGCTGTAGGCAGATCTAATCCTGCACTTTTAGCTGTTCCCCTGGTGAGCGAATTAACATCTCTCCAGGGAGCCATCTTTGATGCCTCTGTTGAATCTGTTGGCAAGTTTGCACCAGGTAAAGCACACTGGCATTTTGACTCACAAATTGTTCCTCTTCTATTGTTTTGCTGGCCTGAGGGAAGGCCTTCATTTTTTTTTTTTTTTTTGGCAAAGGTGTACCATCCTTATGGCATTTAGAATGACAAGATTTGGCCCAATACCTCCCTTTTTGGCATCTCAGACAGAGTCCAGGTGCAGGACCTGAGTCCTCCATGCCAGGGGCACCTTTTCCTTGACTTGCTGTGGCAGCAGCATCTGCCCGATTGGACCCAGCAAGAGCTCTGCAATTCTTTCTAACATGTCCCATTTTTCCAAAATTAAAACATCTCATCTTATTCCCTTTTGCATTTGTAAAACCAGCCATAACTTGAGCCATCATAGTTGTCTTATACGATTCAGTTCCAATGTCCTGACATGCTTGAATATATGTTGTTAAATAATTAGTTGATTTTACAGGATTTAAAGCCTGTTTACAATCCCAGTTGGCATTTGCATATGCCAATTGTAAAGTTAAAATGTTCACAGCTTCCGTGTTTGAAACCTGTCTGCGAACGACTTCTTGTAATTTAGCCACAAATTGGGTAAATGGTTCTTGGTGTCCCTGTAAAATGTGTAGAAAGGACCACAAGGGGGTTCCATCTTCTGGAATAGTTATCCAGGCCTTTTTAACTAAATCTGCCAATTGTGGATATAACTCTTTAGGACACTGTATCTGCTCCTCAATCAGCACATATATTCCTGTCCCAGAAATAATTTCCTCATTTATAGCTAGATGTGGATTGGGACACATCCTGTTTCTATGAGCCTGCTCTGAAACAGGAGTTTTTACCTTTACATTAAAATGATGGAATTGAGCAGGAGACAGGCATATTTCTGCCAGATGTTTGATATCATAAGGTATCAATGGATATGTATCCAAAACATTTTGTAGGCCCAGACTTGCCTGGCACACCAGAAGCTCTGAACTCCTTGCAGCCAGACTCAGGTTCCAGGTGGTGCCACACTCCAGGATAAGCTCTGCCTAACTGCCTGGGACCAGAAGGCCTTGGCCCCCACCCAGTAAGGTGGAGGCTCCACCTGCATGTTCCAGGAGGCTGACCTCACTAGCTGCGCACAAGATCCAGCTCTACCCAGTCCCACAATTCAGCATGACCCACAAGGGGAATGCCCAGTCAGCCTCGCAGGACACAGAGCCACACAGGTTCTAGAAGAAAATGACAAAACAAAAGACCAAGAGGCAATCTCAATCCCCAAGCCCACTGAGAAAAAACCAAAGAGACACTGAAATGGAAGACAGTGGGAGTCAAACAACTGAACTTTCTGAAGTGATAGAAAATGCAGTAAAGAAAGAGTTCAAGGAAGCTATAGAGAAACTCAAATCAGAAATATTCTCTCAGCTAAAAAATGAAACGAGAATCAATATAAAAGAAATGTGTGTGTCTAAAGAAGAGCAAGATAAAAAAACAGAACTTAAAATGATGGAAACTTTGAATGAACAATATAAGACACAAACAGAATACATGAAACAGATACAAAGGGAAATGCAGGAAATGAAAAATTCCATGGAAAGTTTGAAAAACCACTTGAATGAAGCTGAAGATAGAATCTCAGATCTTGAAGACAGCATGGGAGCTCATGGCCACAAAAGAAAAGATCTCTTAAAAATAGTAAGGAACCAAGAAACAACAATTCAACAGCTGCAAGACGATGCCAAGAGAAATAACATAAGATAAATAGGCATAAATGAAAAAGCAGGGGTCAATACTAATGATCTGTGAAGACTATTCACAGAAATAATAGCAGAAAACATTCCAAACATGGAAACAAATCTGAAATACAGGTAACTGAGGAATACAGAACCCCAATTAACCATAACCAAAATAAATCTTCACCTAGACATACAATAATTAGGCTATCAGAAATACAGCACAAGAACAAAATACTAAAAGCTGTCAGAGAAAAGAAACAGATCACCTATGAAGGAAAGCCTATCAGAATCATGGCAGACTTCTCAACACAAACCTTTAAGTTAAGAAGAGCTTGGAAGCCTGGTGTGGTGGCGCACGCCTTTAATCCCAGCACTTGGGAGGCTGAGGTAGGCGGAGCGCTGTGAGTTCGAGGCTGGCTTGGGCTACATCGCGAGCAGAAGGCTGACCTGAGCTACACAGTGCAACCCTGCCTCAAAAAACCAGGGCTGGGAGTTTGGCTCAGTGGCTTAAATGCCTGCCCTGGCAGGTGCGAGGTTCTGAGTTCAATCACTGGTGCTGCAAAAAAAAAAAAAAAAAGAACAACAAGAAGAGCGTGGAGTGAAGTATTTCAAATCCTGAAATAAAACAACTTTCAACCCAGATTGATGTACCCTGCAAAACTATCCTTAAAAATTGATGAAGAAATAAGATATTTTCATGACAAAGAACAACTGAAGAAATTTATGGACACCAAACCAACACTACAAACAGTACTGAAAGACACTCTAGAAAGAGACAAAGACAGCTACAATCTTAAGAACAACAACAAAATGAAACCACTAAGCAGGGCAAATAATTAAACAGAAAATGTAGAAAACCAACAACAGAAAGATATCATGACAGGTATGAGTCAGTACATATCAGTTATATCAATCAGTGTAAATGGTCTCAACTCACCAATAAAAAGAAACAGATTAACAGAGTGGGTTAAAAAAACAAAACCCAACAATATGCTGTGTACAAGAAACACATTTCACTCAAAAGGAAATTCACAGACTAAAAATCAAAGATTGGAAAACAATACTCTACACAACAGGAATCCAGAAATAAATCAGGGGTAGCTATTATGTTTGCAGACAATATGAACTTCAAACCAAAAATGATCAAAAGAAGGGCCAGGAGTTTTGCTCAGTGACTTAAGTGTCTGAGAGGCGCAAGGTTTTGAGTTCAATCCCCGGTGCTGCAAAAAAAAAAAAAAATGATCAAAAGAGATAAAGAAGGTCACTACATACTTGTTAGGGGAAAACTTCAAGAGGAAGAGATTACAATCATAAATATATATGCACCGAATATGGGAGCACCCAACTATGTAAGACAATTCTTAATAGACATGAAAAACCAAATAAATAATAATACAGTTATAACAGGGGACCTTAACATCCACTGTCACAGAGGGACAGATCAACCAAACAAAAAATCAGCAAAGAAATAACAGAACTGAATCAAACTTGTGAACAAATGGACCTAGTAGATGATACCGAGTATGCCACCCATCAACATCAGAATACACATTCTTCTCAGCTGCACACGGGTCATTCTCTAAAATAGATCATATACTGGTCCACAAAACATGCTTAAGTAAATGCAAAGGAACTGAAATAATTCCATGTATATTATCTGACCATAGCGCAGTAAAATTGGAAATGAATGACAAAAAAACCTACAATAACTGCATAAACACATGGAAATTAAATAATACTCTCTAAAATAACCAATGGGTCACAGAAGAAGTTAAAGAATAAATTAAGCAATATCTACAATTGAATGAATGTGCAATTACAAATTACCAGAACATGTGGGATACAATGAAAGCAGTCCTCAGAGGGAAATTTATAGCACTAAACTCTCACATCAGGAAAATGGAAAGAACACACATAAACAACATAATGCTGCACCTCAAACTTCTAGAAAAAGAAGAGCAAGTCAAGTCCAAAGCCCAAAGAAGAGAGGAAACTATTAAGATTAGAGCAGAAGCCAGGCATGGTGGCACACGCCTTTAATCCCAGCACTCGGGAGGCTGAGGTAGGCAGAGCGTTGTGAGTTCGAGGCCAGCTTGGGCTACAACGCGAGCGCAAGGCCGGCCTGAGCTACATAGTGCGACCCTACCTCAAAAAACTAGGGCTGGGAGTCTGGCTCAGTGGCTCAAGCGCCTATCTGGTAGGTGCGAGGTTGTGAGTTCAATCCCCGGTGCTGAAAAAAAAAAAAAAAAAAAAGATTAGAGCAGAAATTAATGCAATTGAAACTAAGAAAACAATACAAAGAATTAATGAATCAAAGAGTTGGTTCTTTGAAAGAGTAAATAAAATTGATAAACCCCTAGTCAACCTTATCAAAGAGAGGAAAGAAAAAACTCAGATTCATGCAATAAGAAAAGAAAAGGGTAAAATCACTACAGACCCTGTGGAAATACAGAAGAACATCAACACCTACTTCAAAAACCTTTACTCACATAGATTTGATAACACAGAAGAAAGGAACAGATTCCTAGAAATCTATGAATTACCAAAGCTGAGTCAAGAAGATGTAAAGCTGCTGAATAACTCAATTTCAGCTAAGGAAATTGAAAATGTAATTAGGACTCTACCAACAAAGAAAAGCCCGGGCCCTGATGGATTCACTGCTGCTGAATTCTACAAGAAATTTAGGGAAGACTTAATGCCAACACTCCTCAAACTCTTCAATAAAATTGAAAGGAAAGTAAGTCTCCCTAACTCATTCCTGGAAACAAGTATTACCCTAATACCAAAACCAGAGAAAGACCCAACCAAAAAACAAAATTACAGGCCAATCTCCCTCATGAACATAGATGCAAAAATCCTCAATAAAATACTGGCAAATAGATTTTTTTTTTTTACTGGCAAATAGATTACAGAAAGTTATCAGAAAGATTATACACCATGATCAAGTGGGATTCATCCCAGGAATGCAGGGATGGTTCAACATGTGCAAATCAATAAATGTAATACACCATATCAACAGGACCAAGGACAAGAACCACATGATCATCTCAACAGATGCAGAAAAAGCTTTTGACAAAATCCAACACCCATTCATGATAAAAACCCTACAGGAAATCAGAATAGATGGTCTCTACCTCAACCTGATAAAAGCCATATATCATAAACCAACAGCCAACATCTTACTAAATGGAGAAAAACTGAAAACTTTCGACCTAAAATCAGGAACAAGAAAAGGATGTCCATTATCACCCCTCCTATTCAATATAGTTCTGGAAATACTAGCCAGGGCATTTAGGCAAGAGAAGGAAATAAAGGGAATAAGGATAGGAAAGGAAGAAGTGAAATTATCATTATTTGCAGGCAATATGATACTCTACATAGATGACCCCCAAAAATCCATTAGAAGACTTCTAGAAGTAATAACCAAATTCAATAATGTAGCTGGATACAAGGTGAACACTCAAAAATCAATAGCATTCCTGTACACAAACAACAAAGTCACTGAGAGAAAAACAAGGGAAACCACACCCTTCACTATAACATCCAAAAAAATGAAATACTTAGGAATCAATCTAACAAAGGAAGCAAAAGATCTATACAGTGAAAATTACATTACTCTGAAAAAAGAAATTGAAGAAGATTTCAGAAAATGGAAAGATATTCCGTGTTCATGGATAGGAAGAACAAACATCATGAAAATGGCCATTCTCCCAAAATTATTATACAGATTTAATGCAATCCCAATCAAAATACCACTTGCCTACCTCACAGAGCTAGAGAAAGCATTCCTGAAATTTATCTGGAACCAGAAAACACCTACAACAGC
Organism: Dasyprocta punctata; assembly: GCA_004363535.1. Classification (NCBI taxonomy): domain Eukaryota; kingdom Metazoa; phylum Chordata; class Mammalia; order Rodentia; family Dasyproctidae; genus Dasyprocta; species Dasyprocta punctata. The sequence goes on from RJWM01029322.1 coordinate 15,540, forward strand.
AAAGGCAATTCTGGGCAACAAAGGGAAGGCAGGAGGCATCACAATTCCCGACTTGAAACTATACTACAAAGTTACTGTGATAAAATTAGCATGGTACTAGAATCAAAACAGACCTGAAGATCAATGGAATAGATTAGAAGATACAGCCACAACTACAAACACACTCAGCCACCTCATCTTTGACAAAGGGGCCAAACATGTACATTGGAAGAAAGATAGGCTCTTTAACAAATGGTGCTGGAAAAACTGACTTTCTATATGTCATAAACTAAAACTAGATCCATGCCTATCACCATGCACTAAAATAAAGTCAAAATGGGTCAAAGATCTGAATATTAAAACAGAGACACTAAATTTACTGGAAGACAGGTAGGTAAAAAATTTGATGACATAGGAGCAGGCAGAGTTCATGAACAAAAATCAAACTGCACGGGAAATACTTCCCAGAATCAACAACTGGGATCTCATCTTACTAAAAAGTTTTTGCATGTCACTCCAACAGAGTGAAAAGAAAACCCACGAATTGGGAAAATATCTTAGCCAACTGTCCATCAGACAAAGGACTTCTATCTAAAGCATATAAAGAATTAAAAGAAATCAGGCCCTTAAAATCCAAGGGCCCAATCCAAAAATGGGCATCTGGGATGAATACACACTTCTCAGAGAAAGAAATACAAATGGCAAATAAATATATGAAAAAATGTTCAACATCAATGGTCATTTGGGAAATGCAAATTAAAACAACACTGAGATTCCATTTCACTCCAGAAAGAATGGCCAAGATAAAAAAAAAAATCAACCAATAACAAACGCAGGAGGGGCTGTGGGGAAAGAGGAACTCTTCTCCACTGTTGGAGGGAGTGTAGACTCATGCAACCACTGTGGAAATCAGTGTGGAGATTCCTCAAGAAGCTAGGATTGAGCCGGGCATGGTGGTGCATGCCTTTAATCCCAGCACTTGGGAGGCTGAGGTAGGAGGAGTGTTGTGAGTTTGAGGCCGGCTTGGGCTACAACGCAAGCACAAGGCCAGCCTGAGCTACATGGTGTGACCCTGCCTCAAAAAACCAGGGCTGGGAGTTTGGCTCAGTGACTTAAGCGCCTGTCTGATTGGAAATCCCATTTGACCCAGCTATCCAGCTTCTAGGCATTTTTCCAGAAGAATTGAAAACATCATACTACAATGATATTTGTGCACCCATGTTTATAGCAACCCAGTTTGTAATAGCCAGATCTTGGAAACAACCCAAGTGCCCATCAATCAAGGAATGAATAAAAAAGGATGTGGTATTTTTATACAATGCAGTACTACTCAGCTATCAAGAAAGATTGCATTGAGACTTTTATAAGCAAATGGACATGACTTGAGACCATACTCATAAATGAGATAAATCAAACCCACATGTGTAAATGCCATATTGGCTCCCTAGTGTAAGAAACTGAAACAGCATACATGACCCAAAATCTTCAATAAATACTATGTAAAGGTAAGAAACTGCTCAAACAGCAAAAGCAATTAGGAAATGGAAAAGGAGGAAAGAAGAGGGAAAAGGAAAAAGACATAAATCTGTATATATGTATATGTAAGATAGCTAAAATGACTATACTGCTGAATGTATTAGTTATTGAGAAAGAACAGTTAATACTCATATGATTAGATCAATTTTACATGTCTATATCTGTTAATGTAAACAACTGTGTTGAAGGTAATGATACTCAATATTGAAACTATTATCAAGTTCTTATCTTCTTTCGTAAACCTATAATGTTACTGTTTTGGGTTTGCTATTGTTGTTTGTTTGTCTCTTTTGCTTTTTGTCTCTCTTTTCTGTATCTTTTTTCTCTTAAAAAAAATGTTAAAAAAGAAAAAAAGAAAAAGAAAATCCTCATGAGGAGACCTCTTAACTCACTTGGACTGTGCTTCCTCAAAGGTTCAGAGACAGTCCTCATCCTTTGGGGCATGTTCTTTACTGCAACTTGGCATGTTTTAAATCTTTCCAAGTCATGGTCTTGCAATACATAGATGATATACTGCTATGTGCCCCCTCAGAAGAGCTCTCTAGCCAAGGCCACTATGTTCTGCTGAATTTTGTAGGTCTAAGGCACAACTTTGCAGCCTTGAGGTAAGTTACTTGGGCCTTATCACACCTAAGGGGACCCAGAGACTGGGGGAAGAGAGAATTAAACCAATATTTTATTTCCCATTGCCCAAGTCCCTAAAATAGCTAAGGGAATTCCTAGGAATTACAGGCTTTTGTTGCCTTAGGGTATGGTAAGACTGCACAACCCCTCTATGAGCTTATAAAGAAGTCCAAAAGGCACATACCCATATTTTACTTTGGGAAACTGATTCCAAAACTGCATTCCAAAACTTTAAACAGATACTTCTAGATGCCCCAGCATTGAGCCTACCAACAGGATTCTGTTTCAGTCTGTGTGTTGACAAAAAGCAGGGCATGACTTTGGGAGTGCTTACAGAAGATTGAGGACCTGCTCAATAGCAGGGAGTGTATCTGAGTCATGAATCAGACATTGTAGCAAATGGGTGGCCTGTTGCCTTAGCGTTATGGCTGCTGTAGTGCTCCTGGTACCAGAGGCATCCAAGCTGACTTTAGGCAAAGATCACACCAGATATACACTTCACAATGTGGCAGAACTTCTTTCTTCCAAAGAGAGCCTATGACTATCAGACAACTGACTTCTTAAATACCAGGCTTGTGGGGCACGGTGGAGCATACATGCAATTCCAGCACTCAGGAGACTGAGGCAGGAGGATTGCCTTGAGTTCAAGACAAGTCTGGACTACAAAGTGAGTTTAAGGCCAACCTGAACTATATAGTGGAGCCCTGCCTCAAAAAAAGACCCCCAAAAAATTACCAGGCTCTACTTCTAGAAGGACCAGCCATTCAAATAAAGACATGTTCCTCCTTAAACCCTGCCACCTTTTATCAAAAAGGAGGAAATTGAGGCTGAAAGATGTGACTGTGAACAGGTAATTCTCTACACATAAGCAGTCAGATAAGACTAATTAGACACATTTCTTACTGTCCCTGATTTGACCCTCTTCAGTGATGGCAGTTCCTTCATGGAAAATGGAACAACAAAGACAGGGTATGCAGTAGGGGCTCTACATTAGACATGAAAGTTCCTCACTTGCCCCTGGGACTAGTGCCCAGCTAGCAGAACTATAACTCTGACAAGGGCTTACAACTGAGTGAAGGACAAAAAGTCAGTGCTTATACTGATTCAAAGTATGCTTTCCTGGTGCTGAATGCTCATGCAGACACATGGAAAGAAAGAAATTACCTAACAGCCAGTGGAGCTCCCATAAAGTATCATAAGGAGATAGATGAATTTTTATTATCTGTCCATATGCCCTCCAAAATGGCAGTAATTCACTACAAAGGGCACCACAAAGGAGCTGATGAAGTACGAGAAGGTAATCAACTGGCTGATGCAGCTGGAAAAGAAGCTGCGCAAGGGCCCGCCCTTCAGGTCCCCGTGATCTGGGAAGGTTCATTGGACCATGTGTGACCCAAATATTCTCAGTCAGATATAGAATGCGCTCCCTCCCATGGGTCAGTTCTTTCCATCAGGATGGTTACAATCGGATGATGGTAAAGTGTTCCTTCCTAGTGCTAGTCGATGGAAAATTGTTAAGTCTTTACATCAAACTTTTCACTTGGATGCACACCCATGTTTCCAGCAGCACAGTTAATAACAGCTAAATCTTGGAAATAGTCCAAATGCCCATCAACTGGTAAATGGATAAAGAAGATATGGGTTTTTATAAAATGGAATACTACTCTGCCATAAAGAAGGATAAACTCCTTCTAGGTAACTCTAGGTAAATAGATAACATTTCTAGGTAAATGGATGTACTTTGAGACCATACCCATAAATGAAATAAATTGGACCCACATGTGTAAATAACACATTGTTTCTCTGGTGTGAGAAGCCAAAAGTGTAAATAAGGACCAAAATATATAATAGGTATTGTGAAATAGGAAGAAAATGTTCAAATGGGGAGAGCAACAAGGGAGAGGGGAGAGGGAAAGGAAAAAAGGGAAAAGTTTTAAAAATGAGAAAAGCAGGAAGAAATGGAAAGAAAATTTTTATAAATGAGGAGAGGAGGAGGGGTGGTAGGGAGGGTAGACGAATGGGAAAAAAGAAAAAAGCTATATCACGTACAGGTACAAATTTTCTATGATGAATGTGATTACTATGTATATCTAAAATGTACCAATAAAACCTGATTTAAAAAAAAACTTGGGCTGGGCATGGTGGTGCACGCCTGTAATCCCAGCACTTGTGAAGCTGAGGCAGGAGGATCACCATGAGTTCAAGGCCAGCCTGGGTTACATAGTGACTTTAGAGCCAGCCTGATACACAGTGAGACTCTGTCCAAAAACAAAATAAAACAAAACAAAAAACAACTTTGCACTTGGGGAGAGACAAGACCCATCAGATGACCTCCACCAGTTATTTATAAGAAAGGGACTTTCTCAGACACTATAACAAATAGTTAAGACATGGGAGTTCTGCCAGAAGAAGAATCCTCTTAACCAGACCACAGCCTCTCCAGGTATACAGAGACATAGTAAATACCTTGGAGAAGATTGACAGCTCTATTTTACTCATATTCCAAACAGTAAGGGGCTCCAATACCTATTGGTCTGGGTAGATACTTTCACAAACTTGGTTGAGACTTTTCCTTGTGGAACAGAAAAGGCACAAGAGGTGGTAAAGGTTTGGTCTTAGAGATCATTTCCAGATTTGGATTTCCTAAAAGCTTGCAGAGTGATAATGGGCCTTCTTTCAAAGCAACAGTCAGGGCCAGGGATGCAGCTCAGTGGCACAGCACCTGCCTGGCAAGCGCAAGGTTGTGAGTTCCATTCCCAGCACCAAAAAGAAAGAGAGCCAGGGATTTAACTCAGTGGCCTAAGCACCTGCCTGACAGGAGCAAGGTTGTGAGTTCGATCCCTGGTACCAAAAAAACAAAACAAGAGAGAGAGAAGGAAGGAAGGAAGGAAGGAAAGCAAGCAAGCAAGCAAGCAAGAGAAAGGTAGGTCACACAGAGTATCTCTCAGGCACTGGGCATTCTCTATCATCTTCGTTGTGCGTGGAGGCCACAGTCATCAGTAAAGGTAGAAAAAATGAACAAGACCTTAAAGAGGCGTATTTCACAAAGTGGCTCAGGAAACCCACATGCAGTGGCCTCACTTACTATCTTTAGCTCTTATCCAAGTAAGAAATACACCTCAAATTCTGGGCCTCAGTCCATTTGAAATGCTTTATGGATGCCCTTTTCTCACTAACGATTTTGTCTTCAATAGAGAAACAGATGCCTTATTAAAAGATATCACCTCACTGGCTAAATTCCAACAGACTCTTCAATAACTAACAGAAAATCCCATAAATTCCATATTCTGTCCAGGAGATTTAGTACTGGTAAATTGTCTTCCCTCATCATCTCGTTTCCTAGGACCAACTTGGTAAGGACCATACACCATGATCTTGTCAACTCCTTCAGCCATCGAGGTAGCAGACCTGGACTCCTGGATACACCACATCTGACTCAAGCCCCTAGAACCAGAGACTGTCTCTGAGTATGAGCAACCATCCAAATATGCCTGTGAACCCATAGAAGACTTAAAATTCTTGTTCAAAAAGAAAAGTCTTTAGATAAGTAAATCATTACACTTAGCCTTTTTTGCCATTTATTTTACCACTTGAAGGAGAGTGTAATTCCTTTCTTGTGTGAGTACAGGAATATGCAGAGTTGTTACAACAAACATCTGGTTGGATATGTGGCCTGCTCCCCTTGTCAAGTACTTCAGGACTTCCTTGATGGGTATCCCCAATTCAAGCAGATGATTAGAATAAGCTGCAAGACTATACTAATGAGACATAAAAAAGTTCAGTGGTTCATAGATTAACCCATCATTACAAGGTAACTGAGTGACCTATAAACCCTACCCTTGATGATCCTGGACATAATCAAATTTTTTCTAATGTCACTGGAGCCTCTAGTGGAAACATGTGCTGGTTATATTAGTGATAGTGTTTTTGAGCTTATTATTTGACTAATGCATACTTAACCGTTGCTTCGATCTTTCCCCTTCAGACTTAAAGCTATATACCTACCCAAGATGAGAACACCTGGCATCTATTGAAGGCCTTTAGATATACCCTCTAGAGAGTCTCCCTGACTGCCAATCACAACTATGATCCCCTTCAGCTGCAGGTAGACAAAGCAATCATTGCCCCTTCCACCCTCACAGCAGTTAAGTATACTTCTTTAGAGGGGGAAATATTATAGACAGCTAACTTAGGTAGAAATATTATAGGCAGTCAGACAGGTCTAGGCCTTCAAGGAAGTCAGTACAGAAGATGAGAACACATTACAACTGTGACTAAAGGCACGTCAGTTGAAGGCTGGGCCTTAAGATAAAGACAGAATGACCAGGCCTACATTCCTCCCCAAGGGAAAAGCAATAAATTGAAGACTAACTATAATTGGTATCACCTGATCCAGTAAAGTCTAATAACCATCAGTCACCCAAATGGGTGACCACTACCTCCTGATCCAACTCTTCCTAAAAATGTCCTTGTTCCTTCCATGTATATTTGCTATCTTCTTCCCCACTGGATCAATATTACCTAAGGGACGATACTTGTAACCTTATCGGTTGATCATAGTTTTGATCCATGTTGTACCCACCTTGTAATTTCACTCCATAAAACTTCCTCCGTGAAGTGGGGTCCACAGCAACCCACTTTCAGGTTCCCTCCTGTCTGTCAGGAGCGCTCTCTCTCAATAAATTTTCCTACTCTTAAATTCTGTTGTTCCTTAGAATTAATTCTTCAATTTTGGGAAACACAAACTCTGCATATCTGACATCTAGCAGGTTGGGAGTCTTCTAGAAAAATCTTCTTCTCTGAAACAGAGACCTACCAGATATAAATCCAAAACTCAGGCATTGGTACTGATACCAAGGCTGGGAATAAACAAGTTGGTAGAAACTGCCTAGTGATCTCAGAAACCATTTTAAATATTGGCATATTGCACTACAACAAATATAGGGCATTTTTAGACAAAAATAAAAGCTGGGGTAGAGTGAGCCACCAAATCAAACAGCCTTGGAATATAAATTGAAACTCAAGGAAATACAATACACACATCTGAATGACTAAATTCAAAAGACTGACAAGAGTTTTAAGGTACTGCACCAGAAGAACTGCAACACTCAGAGCTTTCTGGAAGGTGTCCAAATTGTGCAGCCTCTTTGGGAACTTGTTTAGCAAATTTCCTTTGCACCAGGAATTGAACCCAGGACCTCATGCTTGCCAGGCAGGTGCTGTGCCACTGAGCTAAATCTCCAGCCCATTTAATAGATTTTTAAAAGCCCAATACACATTTACCATTTCACCTACCAGTTCCAATCCTAAGTATATAGCCAAGAGAAATGACTGCATTTTTAAAATACACACAAATGTTCCTAGCAGCTTTATTACTATGCCAATGACTGAAAATAATTGAATTCATAAACTAATGAATGGATAGACTGTGGCATAGTCATACAATAGAAAACCACAAGCTATAACAAAACACTTATTTGTACAGTCAACAACATGGATGAATTTCAAAAACACAGAAGGCAGAACAAAAGGAACCATTCACAAGAGCGCAAACCGTATGCAAAAGAACAGAGGGAAATAATGACGGCAGAAGTCAGAGCTGCAGTGCCCTCCAGCGGTGGAATGGTGCACAAAGAAGCTCACAGGCTTGCTGAAAATGCTTTCTCCATTTGCTTGGCAGTCACATGTATGTGCACAGGAGAAAAAGCCAGCAAGCAATCAGGATTGGTGCAGGTGGGCTGAGGATGTAGCTCAGCAGTTGTGTAGCATGTAGGAGCTGAGTTCAACCGCCAGCCACCCCCCAAAAAGAGTGAAAGGTTAATAGTATAGGAGGCGATGTACTTTTTAATACATGTATTATCCCTCAATAGAACAAAAAGAAAGAAGGAACGGAGAAGGAGGGGAGGGCCGTGGAGGGATACAACCATCCTCCCTTAGGAAACGGGAAGAAACCAAATTGTCTCCAGTGATCTGCTGACTGTTCAGAGAGAAGGTCATCAAATATGATGCATCTTCGTAAATCAAGATAAAGACTTTAGAGCCAAGTGTAAACAAAATTCAAGTTACTAGAAAATTTATAAAATCTGTGCTGTCCAGTTTAACAAACCAGACAACTCTTTTTTTTCATACAGCTCTTTTTGTTCATAAACATCTGACAGACACTAAAAAAAAAAAAAATTCTTAAAGTACCAAAAAGTTTGTCCTATTGGCTTTAAATTCTTTTGGATTTAAATTCTTTCTGACAAACTCTAATTACCTAATTTTAAGTCTTCCTGAGGACAAATAAAATAAATTCTGATCAAAGGCAGTTACCTAAATACAGTACATACTTTTTTTTTCAAAGGAAATGGGCCAGGAATTTAGTTCAGGGGCGCAGCACCTGCCTGGCAAGTCTGAGGTCCTGAGCTTGATTCCTGGTACAACTCCCTTCCCCCCAAAAAAGCAAGTGGGCAACAAGCTTTCCGGGCCCCACTCTGTCCCTCTTAGACAGAAGCTTTCTTTCTTTCAACAAATTCTTCCTATTCTTAAAAAAATAAAACAGGAAACAAAATAGTTCTAATGTAATATTTATCCAACAATAATTATCCTTTAGAATTTGATAATTTTTCTTCAGAATAATAGAGGGGAGTGTGGAAGTTTGGCTACCAGGCAGTATTTGGGAAGACATTTTGAAAATGATTCTTCTCTGTGTCAACAATAAAAAGCAAATATCTGAAACCAAACAAAAGCTAGCTCATTACCCATAAGACATTTCTCAAATAGCTAGTTGTCTGGACAAGTTTTTCCACCTTGATATAACCAGAGAGATAGGTCTTACATCACACAATCTTGAAACCATGGTGATCGCTC
>RJWM01029323.1:0-17886 GCA_004363535.1 Dasyprocta punctata
AGTGGTTAGAGAGAATGAAATACACTCATTTGTGATCACATTATGACCCAGTGACACATTCTTCTAGGAGACCTGCACTCGCGGTATGTAAAAATAGGTATTACCCCCAAAATGGCACTTTCTGGTTCATACCCATTCTACCACTCCCTGCTTCTCCTGGAAGCCACTGGCACCCTGGAAAATGTCTGCTTCAGTGATCCAACATTTATCTCCCCACCCCACTCCCACCTTCTTGTCTAGAACTTGGCCTGAACTCCCAGCTAAGAATCTCCTCTGAGAGGTTGCTTCAGTCTCACATGCTAGTTTATCTATAGAAAAAATGTCTGGACCTATTCCAGAGTTAAACTAAAGAAAAATATGTTCATTCATAGATCCAGAGTTCTAAGCATTAGGCGAAGTGCCAAGCAGGGCAAACACAAAATGTGAAATGGAAAGGAAAGAGGCCCTGCTTACCCAGGAATCTTGCAAACTGGAGAGTATGAGTGCAACATTTGTCTCCAATACGGTTGTCTTAGTTATTTTTCTCTCATTGCTGAGACAAAATACCTAATTCCCAAAATGAAGGAAGGAAAGGTTTATTTAGCTCATGGTTTGTGGAGGTTTCAGGTCCATAACCAGTTGGCCCCAAGGCAGCGGGGTATGGCAGAGGAACAACAGTTCATGGTGGTGGAAGACAGCAAAAGTAACAAGAGCAAAAACAAGGGAGGAAGAGGAGAGAAAAGACTCTTTCTGTCCCTAGGATGGGTGTAGCACTCACACCCATAATCCCAGAACTAGAGAATAAATCAGTCACAAACTCTAGACTCAACCAGTTCTGAAAAGCATGCCTCCATGACTGCATGAGGCTTTGGGAGGACATCCAGACACAAACCATAACAGTGGTCAACACTGTTATAGACAACTAAAGACCTAGTGCAAAGAGGTAGCATTCACTCCTGGGGAGAGAGGTGGGGATAGGGAATAGGGAAAGACAGTGTTGGGGGTTGAACTGTGTGTTCCATAAAGATAGGTTAAGTTCTAATATTTGGGGCCGTGATGTGACTTTGTTTATATATAAGGTCTTTACAGATGAGGTTATATTGGATTAGAATGGCCCTTAAACCAGTATGACTGGTGTCCCTATAAGAGGGGAATACTGACACACAGAGACACACACACAGAAAGGCCAGAAGAAGGTGGAGCACACATTGGATTAATAGATATACAGCCTAGCTCTGCTGGCAACACCAAAGCTAACAGAAAAGCACACTGGCAACACCAAAGCCTTCAGAGAGCCAACATAGCCTTCAATTTTAGACTTTTGGTCTCTAGAACTGTGAGAGAATATGATTCTTTGTTTTAAGGCATCCAGTGTGTGGTACCTTGTTGTGTCCTCATTGTTCCCTAGCAAATGAGCACAGACATTGTTTGAGGTGAACCTTGGGATTGGAGCAGTTCTACCAGTGAAAAACCAAAGACAAGAAGAAGTAGACCTGGGCAAACCAACAGCTGCTCAGAAAGGAACTTGGATTCAGTGTAGTGTGGTTACCTGTGTCAGGTTTCCATTACTGTAACAGATAGCTGAGATAATCAACTCATGAAGAGAAAAGGTTTAGTTTGGCTCACAGTTTTGAAAGTGTCACTCTGTAATCAATTAGCCCAATCACTTTGAGCCCTGAAGTAGGGCAGTGCATCATGGAGGAAGCAGGAAGTGGAGCAAAACCACTCACTTCATGGCCAGGAAGTGTAAGAGGAAGACAAAGAGGGCAAGGTCCCATTGTCCTCTTTGAGGTCACAGCCCTCATGATCTGAGGATAGACGAGGAGTATGGCAGAAAATGATGATGAGTCAAAAGAGAGACACAAATCAGCCTAAATGGGGTGTTTTACACTATGTTAAGAATCCTGGACTTGGTTCACTGAGCATTTTATGACTGGAGAGTCAGAAAGGCTTTTGTAGTCTCACATACTTTGCTCCCCATTTTCTCTATAGCATGTAGCATGTCCTAGTTTGGACCTCATGTTGTCTTGTGCTTTGGAAACCTTCTAGATGGAAGAATGGGCCAGATGTAGACAGCCCTAAGATGGGAAATATAAAGACTATTTTCTAAAACATCTCTCCTCATTGCACTTGTCATTTGATTTTGTAAAGCTCCCATTTCTACCCCAGACACAACTGTATGATTGGCATATAGCATGCTTGGATCCAAACCCTGATTAAAGTCTGTTTTGTTTTCAAATTCTTGGCACCACTTCAAGAAATGCTTCCAATTCTATTCTGATCTTCTCTTAATGAAACCAGAGCTTTTGATAGCTCATATTGCAAGATTGCTTCATGTATGTGCACTTTTCCTGGTCTGTGGAAAGACAGTTTTGAGGTTTACCTTGGTTCAATTCTTACTGTTTTTCAATCACAAACCCACATCATTCTTTTCATTTTTCTCATTATTTGATTAATGGTTTCCAAATTTTTACTAACATATTTTCCACCTAATGTGAACCAAAGATTAAAATGCCACCAAAAAGCCAAAAACAAATATACACACATATAAAAAAAAAAACAATAAACCAAACCAAAACAAAAAAATCTTAAACATAAGGAAATACTTGTTACATTTTCTTAAAAGTTCATTTTAAATCTTTTGAACTCTTGACTTGCTTTAAATAGTATAACATGAGTGAACTGAATGCCAGAGGCATGGGCTTGTACTGATTCAAAATTTCTTCATGAAGGAATAACTTAATATTTGCCAGAATAGCTTCATTCAGATAATGGTGACTGCTAGGGTGCTATAGTTCTTAAAAATAAGAGTGGAAAACAATTAAAGTTAGAGACACCAGAGGCCTGGATGTGAGTTCCATCTCTGGCATTCACTAACACAACACCCAGTCCTTCAGTTACTTCTGACCTGAGTTTTCTAGAACATGAAAGACGGCCAGATTAGATTACATCTGAGGCCTCTGATTGTAAAATTGTGAGTTTACTTTTTAATTACAGAGGTGCTGTGAGCTCCAAGGAGGTATTTTAAGATTCGATGGCATCTATAACCCAAATGCTTTTACTAAGATTTGAATCTTGAAAAGAAAAAAACAAACAAACTTTGCAATGGTGGCAATATTGTTTTGCAAAGTCTGCCACCTAGTGGCCATAAGAACTAAAGGAGGATTTTGCTTTAAGGCAGGCACCTTGGCTAAGTTTGATTGACTGTTATGAAAAATTGAATCTAGTTCAGTGTTTTAAAAGTAGGAAAGTGTTATGAATACCACTTGATCTTGGGTCTTACTGTCTAGGTTCTGATTTCAGTTTCTGCCACCACATCCTCAATTTTATTTATTTATTTATTTATTTATTTATTTATTCTTTTCCTGTACTGGGAACTAAAGCCATGGCCTTTGCACTAAACTACATTTCCAGCCTTTTTAAATTTATTTTGAAACAGCAGTTTGCTAAGTCACTAAGTATTCCAGGATGAACTCAAACTTGCTATCCTCCTGCCTCAGCCTCCCTGAGTCATGGGATTACAAGTGTGTGCCATCGGGCCCAACTCCCCGTCCTTAACTTTTGTACACTTTGAAATACATTTATTTGTCTCAAAGAACATTTGGGAGCCTAAGCCTTGAGTCACTTGCAAAAGCAGAGGTACATAACTGTAACTTTGCTGATTCCTTCTGCGTCAGCGGGTAGAGAGTTGTTTCTCTACCTTCTCAATGACAGTAAACTCACACAAGTTTCATCTGAGCAGGCTCAGAATAATAAAACTGAAAACCTTAAATGTGAGAGGTTAAATGTTTTCCTATTTCACAAGTTTTTATAAAGATGTTAAATGACTGGAATGATACGAATAGTTCATGCTTTAAACCAGCACAGTGAAAGTTGAGTATTCTATTGACATTAGGAAAAAAAAGCCTATGAACACATTCTATTTGACAATTTGCTTGGTCCCATTTGGACTCTATTGGATGTATTAGTCTAGAATCCAAATACCATATTGCAAGATTCCCAGTGACTCAAACAGCCAGACATGTATAAAGCATATAAATGTGTATAAAACATACTCCGCCCTTTGCATGAAGTCCTGCAGCTTGTGGATCTGGGTTTCTCATCAGTACCATCTGTGGTGGTGTGCTCAGAAGTCCTGATCGATCCTAGATTTTGGTAATTCACCTGTGGTGAATGGCAAGAACCAGAAGGACATGGCCAGGAGACATGAAATTGATATTTTATCTGGAGACCAAATCCAACCACTTTCTTGGTGGCATCTTTTGATTTTCTCAAACATCTCAGAATCAAAATGTCCAAAGACCAACTTGGGACCTTGGCTTCCCTGAACCTGGCCCATTTTTAGCTATTCCTCAGCAAATGGTATTTATTTCTCTCTGCCTGGTTATATGCATCAATTGCCTTGTAGTCAACCTTCCTCTGCCTTGGACTCAGAAGCCAGACCATCACCTATTCCTTTGACTCCAGCATGGCAGTGTCTGAGCAGGTGCTCTTAGCTCCTCTCCACCTCTGCCTGCCTCACATGAGGTCCTGTGCCCTCTGCCTGGTCAGCCAGTCTCTTCGGTGTTGCCTCTCAGCTCACGCCCATACCATGTGCACCCACATTGCACTTTTCAAGATGAAAGTCTATTCACGTATCCCCTGGCTAGTGCCCTTCAGTGACCTCCCATCATCCTTATGACAAACACAGCCCCATTGAAGCTACCTAAAGCTCAGGCAGGGAGAAGGCTGGCTGTGTCGGGTTGGGGTGAGAGGGAGGGTGTATTGGGTATGCTATGTCCCCCCAAGTCCTCACATACTTTTGATGGGGCTAAGTCTGGTGCTTGCTTGTGTTTGGTTTGCTGTACCCACCCAGGGATGGAGCCGACATACAGTGTAATGGAAGGCGGGTCTTCCTCTTGTTCGCTTCCACTTCTGCCTCTCTCTCTCTCGCCAGCACGGCTTGCGGCTTGCAGCTTGCAGCCGCCATGAACTGTAGCCCCATCATCCCATGCTGCCTTGGAGCCAATTTATGGACTGAAACTCCCAAGAAACTGTAAGAATAAACCTTTCCTTCTCTAATTTTGGGCGTCAGGTATTTTGTCTTGGCAACGAGCGAAAAGTAACTAAGACAGAGAGGGAAGATGTTGACCGAAGCGAGCCAAGTTTCACTTCTGCAGGATGAGTGAGTTCTGGAGATGTGATGCCCAGCTTAGCGAGCGTAGGTGACAAAACAACACTGTATACTTCAGATTTACGAAGGGGGAAGATCTAAAATGTTCTTGCTGCATGCACCAAGAAAATCGTAATGGTATGAAGTGATGGAAATGTTCCCCTCATTATGGTGGCTATTTCACGGTATGTGTGTGTGTAAAATCATCAAGTACTCCTCAAATATATGCAGTTTTTGTTTGTCACTTATACCTCAACATTGCTAGAAAAATGCTTGGAGAACCATGGTTTTCCTCCCTACAGACAGGAGACCCCATTCAGGCCTTTTATTGGCAACACTTCCTTGTGCAGGTAACACACTTGCTGATCCGATGCTGGGTCCTGTTCTTCCTCTCTTCACCTTGTTAGCATCTTCATTCTTCACATCTCAGCTTTTGCTTTATTTTCCCCCTGAACTTAAGACCAGATACAACAGGAAACCTGCTGTCAGCTCTCACAGCATCTACATTCTTCTTTTAGTCACTGTTAGCAGCATGGGCAGTCTGACTGCTAGCTGGTTGAGGTAGCAGTTTGTGTTTCCTCCCTAGAGACTCTGAAGCTCCTCTTGTACTGTCCAGCTCATGCTGAATGTTCCAGAGACTCACAAAATAACTAAACATGTAGCGCTTGGCCCCTTACCGCAGTAAATTCAGAGTCAGTGACACGATCTAGTAGGATGATCCCAATCAAATATAAATTTGCAAACCTCCTTCATAAATGCAAATTTGATTAAAGAGGAAGCCAACATAATACACCAGACTAGTTTAAGCAACAGTTGTCTACATTTTGCGTGTATGTGGTTTTTGAGACAGGGTCTCACTATGTAGTTCAGGCTGGCCTTGAGTTCTTTGTAGCCCAGACTGGTCTTGAACTTGCAGTGATCCTCCTGCCTCAGCCTTCCGAGTACTGGGATTGCAAGCATGAGTCACCATGCCCAGCATTTGTCTACATTTTTCCTGTAGCAAACACCAGCAGAGCAGGTACCTTTGGTACATGACCATCAACAACAGTATCCACTGTGGAGTGGCATCCAGAGTTCAGGCAGTGCCTCCACCAGTGAGACCTCTACTGCCTTGCCTTCTCATTGATGCATTGCAGAATTCCATATTTAGAAGAAGCCAGGCGTGGTGGCGCACGCCTTTAATCCCAGCACTCGGGAGGCTGAGGTAGGCGGAGCGTTGTGAATTCGAGGCCGGCTTGGGCTACAACGCGAGCGTAAGGCCGGCCTGAGCTACATAGTGCGACCCTGCCTCAAAAAACCAGGGCCGGGAGTTTGGCTCAGTGCCTTAAGTGCCTGCCCTGGCAGGTGCGAGGTTGTGAGTTCAATCCCCGGTGCCGAAAAAAAAAAAAAAAATTCCATATTTAGAATAGTCTGCTTCAGAAAATACTTCCTTCTAGGCAACACTAATTTTTTTTCAGTACTGGTGATAAAACCCAGGGTCTCACATAACCTGGACAAGCATTCTACTGTTGAACATCCCCAGCCCTAAAAATCATTTCAAATAAAAATATTACATATTGCAGGGTACAATGCTGCACACCCATAATCCCAGCTAGCTGGTAGACTGAGGCAGGAGAATTCCAAATTCAAGCCCAGCTCAGGCAGCAGTCTCAGTTTTCTTTTAAAAAGTGGTAGGGGGCCAGAGGTTTAGCTCAGCAGCACAAGCACCTGCCTGGCAAGTGCGAGATCATGAGTGTGATTCTCCAGTATCAAAAAAAAGTGCTAGGAATGTAGCTCAGTGCAATGCCGAGAGTTCAACAGGAAGGGAGGGAATAAAGAAGACAAAAAATATTACCTATCACCATTCATGGCGCAGAATGAAATCAGAGCTCTAAAATCTCTAAGGAATGAAATGAAGCATTGGATTGTATGTGCGAGAGTCCATGTGTATCCGAGGTGTCACAGCATTTCATTTTATCCTCAGATCTTATAAGTAAGTTCTCTTGAGCTAAATTTAACAGAATTTAACATTTTCTCTCAAAAGGGGAAAGAAGAAAGATGACTCAAACAGCCATACCAGTTACATAAAGCTGATGCTCTGTTAGTCCCATTTTAGAGATGTGAACATGGAGGTGCAGAAGGGTGAAGTAACCTGTGTGAAGTCCCAGAGCCTGAAGGGCTTGAGGGCGTGCATGACCCTGGTTTCAGGATTTAGAACCTGCACCTTCACATGAGACACAATGCCTTTGAAGGAAGAGAAAACACTGAGCTAGCCCCAAATCATTATCCTGTTTCATACTAATTGTGAAATTCAGGCCAGTGTAATAAGACATGAAGTATAAATAAATATGAATACTGAGACTCAAACAGAAGATCCCAGTCTAATGCATTTTATGTACATAGAAGAGACCCCATTTAGAGGAACAACAGGAAATGCCAACCTTTTTTTTTTTTTACAGGAAAAAAGACAGAAAACAAGAGACAACAACAAATCCAATATAATAACATTATAGGTTTACAAAATGAGATGATAGGAATTTGACAGTAGTTGTAATATTGCATATCGCTACTTTCAAAAGAGTTGTTTAGATTAACAGATATAGACATGTAAAATTGATCTAATCATATGAGTATTAACTGCTCTTTTTCAATAACTAATACATTTAGTAATACAGCCATTTTAGCTATCTTATGTATACATACATACAAATTTATGTCTTTTTCCTTTTCCCTTCCTACTTTCCTCCTTTCACCATCCCAATTACTTTTCCTCCTTGAGCAGTTTCTTACCCTTACACAGCATTTATTGTAGACTTTGGATCATATATATTTGTTCAGTTTCTTATACTAGGGAGACAATATGGTATATACACATGTGAGTTTATTTCACCTATGAGTATAATATCAAGTTATATCCATTGACTTATAAAAGTCTCAATGCAATCTTTCTTGATAGCTAAGTAGTACCCCATTGTATAAAAATACCACATCTTTTTTATTCATTCTTTGACTGATGGGCACTTGGGTTGTTTCCAAGATCTGACTATTACAAACTGTGTTGCTGTAAACATGGGTGCACATATAGCACTGTGGTATGTTTTCAGTTCTTCTGGGAATGCCGACCTTTTTAAATACATTCTCAACTTTGTTTCACTGAAGATGCAATTGACCCATGAACAGTGACAGAAACAGGAAGAAAAAAATTAATAGTGTGAACAGACAAGGGAGATAAAAATGTAAAAACTAAGATATGCTTGAAAATTCCGAGGATAAACTTAAAGAGAGGTACAGAAACTACACTTGTGCTGGAAGAGAACCATCTTCCATCTGGGCTCCTCCCAGGCACAGACAGACACAGTCCCCAAGAGGGGTGCTAATGGGACCTTGGTAAGCAACACTGGCAAATCAGACTGCCCCCAACACGACAACACAGGCTGGATCGCAGCAGGTGACTTGCTCTGGGATACACAGAGCTTGCTTTTCTGCTGCAATGTATAGAATAAAAATGAGCATTCTTTATTGGGGGTTAAGATGATCAGTTACAGCTGCACTGTAAGGAACTCACTGTAGGGTAAAGTGCTTACCTAGCATGGGCCAAGGCCCAGACATCAGTCCCTAGCACTGCTAAAAACAAACTACAACAACTACAAAAACCCACATCACAGAAGATCCCTTTTCTAAACCCTAGAGAAATAAACCAAAATTCATTACATTTAATAGCAGTCAAATAAGGAAATGGGTACCAAGACAGCAGCATCTAAGGAGAGAATATTCTGGAACATTGCATAAGCATAGCCTGCAGCCCAATTCGAATGAGCCAGAAACCTCACACATACCCTTATATTTTCCTTCTAAAGGTAAGGAGTAGCAAAAACTCTTGAGAAATGGGTTAAACAGAAAGTAAACAGCAAGACCAATATTTTCTGCAGAAATGAAAGTTTCATTATGTTTTTAACTATGTGGGCCATCACCTTTTCCTGTAAACCAGGCCCTAACTTTCTATAGATTTACAAATCCCACCACCAAGAACACATAAATGTTCCCAGTTCAAGACCCTAGTATGCCTCTCTCGAGGACCTGACCTCTATTTCTTTGTGTGCTTACTTTAAATTCTATGTAATATACCTCCTCCTGCCCCTGTCAAAAAAGAAATAGAATTTCAATCTTACATAATGAGATTGAAGCAGTTTTCCAAAGCAAGGGAAAGTGATCACGCTACCATGTGGCAATTAACATAATCCAGGAAAAGAGAAGAGTGAGCAAACCTTGTAAGAGGGATTGTTTAATAGAAGCCCTTGTCCCCACATCATCATGCTATTTCTCCCTCCCCAGACCTCACTCTTGTATAGGTTAATTAAATAATAGAATGTGAAATCCCTACCCCTTGAATGGTAGCCCAGAGGTAAAATAGCTATCATGGTGAGTACAGATTTACCCACTCTTAAACAATGAATGTGACTTAGAACATCTACCCAGATGATCCCAACAGCAACAAAAATGGAACCAGAGCTGTCTGAATAAAATGCTATATTGAAAATCATTCTAAAAGGTTTTTCAAAGTGAAATGAAAGAACCCACCTGCAAGAAGCAGCAAGGAGCAAAATCAGACTTCTCACAATTGCTTCACATACAGTAATAATATAATCATTCATAGAAAACATGAGGGAACCATAGGGTTAAAAAAGGGAGGTTGCAGTCTAAGGAAATGTAGGATCAAAATATTATCATTTATGCATGGGTATACACATGTAATCCCAGTACTCTGGGAGGCTGAGGCAGAGGATTGCCGAATTCAAGCCCAGCCTGGGCAACTGAGCGAGAACTTGTCTCATCAGAAAAAAAAAAAAATAGATCTGGGAATGTAGATCAGCACAAAGGTTCTGGGTTCAAACCAAAACAAAACAAGAACAAGAACTAACATATCATTCAGAAACAGCAAAGAAAAGATTACACACTATGGATGATGATTAACAGATATAGACAAAGCAAGAGATGGTCACAGTGACAAAAGATGAAAAGGACTAATATTAAAAGAAACTAGGAAAAACCTAACAAACAGAAATAGAAGAAAAATATGAGCCAATGGAAGGATTTAACTGATATTTGGAGGGGAATGCCATGACCCTCTTGAGGTTCCCAGGGGTGAAGGACTGAGAGAGGATGAGAAAATAAAGAAGAGATGAAAGCTGGGGTCAGGTGAAGCCTTACTCTCCAGATAGGATGTTTATTTATACATTTAGAAACTGAATGTCTCATGATACCCCATTGCCTCTCAGAACCTAGGGAACATGTCCTTGGCTTGACTTTCTTCTCTGTGGTGGAACAACACAGTGAAAATACAGATAGCAAGGGTAAGACTGCCGGTGGGAAACCATCAAGTCATCGAGACTAAGCATCCATTTCGGCTGTATTTTTACGATTTTTTCTTTCTATGTTCTCTGCTGTATTCTTTTGCTCATGGTTTTTCTGCATTTTCTGTTCCAACTTGCCTTCCCCAGCTCTGCCCTCATGGAGATTTTTCAGAAGGCCTTTCTTCCTGGGACCTGTGAACAGTTTTCTGCTCTATTAGTCAATACGAGCCAAAGTGCCCATGGGGTGAATCTCTGGGACACTCTCCTCTCAGAACCTAGTGAATACCTCCTTGGCTTGCCTTTCTTCTCTATTGTCTGAACTTGTCAGCAAAAAAACCTATAGCAAGGGTAAGACTGCCAGTGGGAAAACGCCAAATCATCAAGACTGGGCATCTATTTGGGCTCTTTTTTACGATTTCTTCTTTCTATTTTCTATGCTTTATTCTATTGCTCATGGTTTTACTGCATTTTCTGGTCTGGCTTGCCTTCCCCCACTCCACACTCATGAAGTTTTTTCGGATGGCCTTTCTTCTGGGGTCCTGCGAACAGTTTTCTGGTCCATGAGTCATTACGAACCAAAGCTGTGAAGGAGTGAATCTCTAGGACACTCTCCTCCCAGACCCTAGCAAACACCACCTTGGCTTGCCTTTCTTCTCTGTGACTGGAAGTCAGTAGCGAAAATACAGAAAGCAAGGGTAACATCGCCAGTGGTAAACTGCCGATTGATCCCAACTCAGCGTCCATTCATGCTCTTTTTTTTTTTTTTTTTCTATTTATTCTGCAGTATTCTTTTGCTCATGGTGTTTCTGCATTTTCTGGTCTGGCTTACCTTCCCCCACTCAGCACTAATGGAGTTTTATCAGATGGCCTTTCTTCCTGGGTCCTGAGAAGAGTTTTCTGGTCCATGAGTCACAAGGAGCTAAAGCTACAATGGGGTGAACCTCACGGACACTCTCCTCTCAGAACCAAGCAAACACTTCCTTGGCTTGCCTTTCTTCTCTGTGGCTGGATCTCGGCAGTGAAAATACGGATAGGAAGGGCAAGACTGGCGGTGGGAAACTGCCGAGTCATCGATACTGGGCATCCATTCTGGACCTTTGTTGCGATTTTTTCTATTTTCCCTGCTGTGTTATTTTACTCATGGTTTTTCTGCATTTTCTGCTCCCACTAGATTTCCCCGGCTTGACATTCATCGAGTTTTTTCAGATGGACATTCTTCCCGGGTACTACGAACAGTTTTCTGGTCCAAGAGTCACTAGGGGCTAAAGCTGCAATGGGGTGAATCTCTGTGACGCTCTCCTCTCAGAACCTAGGGAACACCTCCCTGGCTTGCCTTTCTTCTCTGTGGCAGGAACTCCACAGCAAAAATACAGATAGCAAGGGTGAGACCACCGATGGGAAACCGCTAATTGGTCCCGAATCAGCGTCCATTCATGCTCATTTTTTCAATTTTTTCTTTCTATTTTGTCAGCCGTATTCTTTTGCTCATGGTTTCTCTGCATTTTCTGGTCCAGCTTACTTTCCCCTGCTCAACCCTCATGGAGTTTTTTTCAGATGGCCTTTCTTCCCTGGTCCGGCAAACAGTTTTCTGCTTCATTACTCAATAGGAGCAAAGGTACCCATGGGTGAATCTCTGCCACACCCTCCTCTCGGAACATAGCAAACACCTCCTTGGCTTGCCTTTCTTCTCTATGGCCTAAAATAGCAAGGGTAAGATCGCCGGTGGGAAACCGCCGAGTCACCGAGACTGGGCATCCATTCGGGCTCTTTTTTTGGATTTTTTCTTTCTATTTTCTCTCCTGTATTCTTTTGCTGATGGTTTTTCTGCATTTGCTGGTTCGGCTTGTGTTCCCCCACTCAGCCCTCATCCGGTTTTTTCGTATGGACTTTCTTCCCGAGTCCTATGAACAGTTTTCTGGTCCATGCGTCACTAGGAGTTAAAGCTACAATGGAGTGAATCTGTCGGACGCTTTCCTCTCGGAACCTAGTGAACACCTCCATGGCTTGCCTTTCTTCTCCATGGCCAGAAGTCAGCAGGGAAAATACAAGTCACAAGGGTAAGACCGCCGGTGGGAATCTGCCGAGTCTTGGAGACTGGGCATCCATTCGGGCTCTATTTTTATGATATTTTCTATTTTCTATGCTGTATTCTTTTGCTCATGGTTTTTCTGCATTTTTTGGTCCGTGTTACATTCCCCCGCTTGGCACTCATGGAGTTTTTCTTAGATCACCTTAATTCCCGGGTCCTGCAAACACTTTTCTGGTCCATGAGTCAATACGAGGCAAAGCGCCAATGGGGCAAATCTCTGGGACACTTTCCTCTCAGAACATAGTGAACACATCCTTGGCTTGCCTTTCTTCTCTGTGGCAGGAACTCAGCACCGAAAATACAGATAGCAAGGGTAAGACTTCCAGAAGGAAACCGCCAAATCATCGAGACTGGGTGTCCATTCATGCTCTTTTTTTTCTTTCTTTCTATTTTCTCTGTTGTGTTCTTCTGCTCATGGTTTTTCTGCATTTTCTTCTCCAGCTTGCCTTCCCCTGCTCGGCCCTCATTGAGTTTTTTTGGATGGACTTTCTTCCCGGGTCCTACGAACATATTTCTGGTCCATTCATCACTAGGAACTAAAGCTGCAATGGGGTGAATCTCTGGGACACTCTCCTCTCAGAACCTAGTGAATACCTTCTTGGCTTGCCTTTCTTCTCTGTGGCTGGAAGTCAACAGCCAAAATACAGATCACAAGGGTAAGACGACCGGTGGGAAACTGCCCAGTTATGGAGACTGGGCGTCCATTCTGGTGCTATTTTTACACTTTTTTCTTTCTACTTTCTCTGCTGTATTCATTTGCTCACGATTTTTCTGCATTTTCTGCTCTGGCTAGCCCCCCCCATGCTCGGCCCTTGTACAGTTTTTTCAGATGAGTTTTCTTCCTGGGTCCTGCAAACAGTTTTCTGGTCCATGAGTCACTAGGTGCTAAATCTTCAATGGTGTGAATCTCTGGGACACTCTCCTCTTGGAACCTAG
The DNA here is from genome assembly GCA_004363535.1 of Dasyprocta punctata. Taxonomy (NCBI): domain Eukaryota; kingdom Metazoa; phylum Chordata; class Mammalia; order Rodentia; family Dasyproctidae; genus Dasyprocta; species Dasyprocta punctata. Next base: position 13,487 of record RJWM01029323.1, read on the forward strand.
TGAACACTTCTATGGCAGTCTTTCTCATCTGTGACCAGAACTCAGCATCGAAAATACAGATAGCAAGGTTAAGACCGCCAGGGGGAAACTGCCAAGTCATTGAGACTGGGCGTTCATTCGGGCTGTTTTTGTACAATTTTTTCTTTCTATTTTCTATGCTGTATTCTTTTGCTCGTGGTTTTTCTGCATTTTCTGGTCCGACTTACCTTCCCCTGCTCAGACCTCATACACTTTTTTCAGATGACCTTTCTTCTGGGGTCCTGCGAACAGTTTTCTGGTCCATGCGTCACAGGGAGGAAAGCTAAAATGGGGTGAACCTCTGGGACACTCTCCTCTCGGAACCTAGCAAATACTTGTTGGCTTGTGTTTCTTCTCTGTGGCAGGAATTCGGCTGCAAACATGCAGATAGCAAGCATAAGACCGGAAGTGCGAAACTGCCAAGTAATCAATACTGGGGGTCCATTCGGGCTCTTTGTTACGATTTTTTCTTTCTATTTTCTCTGCTGTGTTATTCTGCTCATGGTTTTTCTGCATTTTCTGGTCTGGATTGCCTTCCCCTCCTTGGCCCTCATCGAGTTTTTTTGGATGGACATTTTTCCCGGGTACTGTGAACAGTTTTCTGGTCTAAGAGCCACTAGGAGGTAAAGCTTCAATGGGGCGAATCTCAAGAACACTCACCTCTCGGAACCTAGCGAACAGCTCCTAGGCTTGCCTTTCTTCTCTGTGGCTGGAACTTGGCAGAGAAAATACAGATAGCAAGGGTAAGACCACCGATGGGAAACCACCGATTGGTCCCCACTCGGTGTCCATTCATGCTCTTTTTTTTTATTTTTTCTTTCTATTTTTTCTGCTGTATTCTTTTCACATGATTTTTCTGAATTTTCTGCTCCAGCTTGCCTTCCCCCACTCAGCCCTTGATTGGTTTTTTCATATGGACTTTGTTACCTGGTCCTGCAAACAGTTTTTTGGTCCATGAGTCACTAGGACCTAAAGCTGCAATGGGGTTAATCTCTGGGACTGTCTCGTTTCGGAACCTAGCGAACACCTCCTTCACTTGTCTTTCTTCTCTGTGGCTGGAAGTCAGCAGCAAAAATACAGATAGCAAGGGTAAGACCACTGTTGGGAAACGGCCGAGTCATCAAGACAGGGCGTCTAACTGGTCTCTTTTTTACGATTTTTTCTTTCTATTTTCTCTGCTGTATTCTTTTGTTCATGGTTTTTCTGCATTTTCTGCTCCAGCTTCCCTCCCTGGCTCGGCTGTCATCTAATATGTTCAGATTGACTTTCTTCCCGGTTCCTGTGAACAGCTTTCTGGTCCATGAGTCACTAGGAGATAAAGCTGCAATGGGGTGAGGTTTTGGGACACTCTCCTCTCAGAACCTAAGGAGCACCTCCCTGGCTTGCCTTTCTTCTCTGTGGCAGGAACTCCACGGCTATAATACAGATAGCAAGGGTAAGACCACCCGGTGGGAAACTGCCAAGTCGTCAAGACTGGGTGTCCATTTGAGCTGGTTTTTTATGGTTTTTTCTTTCTATTTTCTCTGCTGTATTCTTTTTGCTCATGGTTTTTCTGCATTTTCTGGTCTAGCTTGCATTCAGGGGCTCGGCCCTCATGGAGTTTTTTCGGATGGCCTTTCTTCCTGGGACCTGGGAATAGTTTTCTGGTCCATTAGTTAATACGAGCCAAAGCACCCATGGGGTGAATCTCTGGGACACTCTCCTCTCACAACCTAGTGAACACCTCCTTGGCTTGCATTTGTTCTCTGTGACATGAACTTGGGAGTGAAAATACCGATAGCAAGGGTAAGACCACTGGTGGGAAACCACTGAAGCATTCAGACTGGGTGTCCATTCAGGCTCTTTTTTACGATTTTTTCTTCCTGTTTCCTCTCCTTCAATGTTTTGCTAATGGTTTTTCTGCATTTTCTGGTCTGGCTTGTCTCATTGAGTTTTTTCAGATGGCCTTTTTCCTGGGTCCTGTAAACAGTTTCCTAGTCCATGATTCCACAAGAGCCAAAGCTCCAAAGGGGTGAATGTCTGGGATAGTGTCCTCTCAGAACCTATCGAAAACCTTCTTACCTTGCTTTTCTTGTCTGTGGCCGAAACTCAGCAGTGAAAATACAGATAGCAAGGGTAAGACAGCCTGTGGGAAACCCCCGATTCATCTGGACTAGGCGTCCTTTCTGGCACTTTTTTTACGATTTTTCCTGTCTATTTTCTCTGCTTTATTCTTTTCCTCATGACTTTTCCACATTTTCTGGTATGGCTTTCCTTCCCCTGCTCAACCATCATTGAGTTTTTTTGGATGTACTTTCTTCTCAGGTCCTTCTGAAAGTTTGCTGATCCATAAGTCAATACAAGCCAAAGCTCCAATGGGGTCAATCTCTGGGACACTCTCCTCTGGGAACCTACTGAATATCTCCTTGGCTTGCCTTACTTCTCTGTGGCCAAAACTCTGCAGCCAAAATACAGATAGCAAGTTTAAGACCGCCGGTGGGAAACCACCAAGTCATTGTAACTTGGCGTTCATTCAGGCTGTTTATCCACGATTTTTTCTATTTTCTCTGCTTTCTTTGTTTCTCATGGTTTTTCTGCATTTTCTGTTCTGAAGTTCCTTCCCCAATATGGTGCTAATCAAGTTTTTTTGGATGTACTTTCTTATCAGGTCCTACTAACAGCTTGGCCATGAGTCCATATGAGCCAAAGCTCCAATGGGGTGAATCACTGGGACACTCTCCTCTCGGAAACTAGCAAATACCTCCTTTGCTTGCCTTTTTTCTCTGTTGCCAGAATTCGCCATGAAAAATACATATAGCAAGTTTAAGACCACCGGTGGGACACCGCCAAGTCATCGCCACTCGGCATCCATGTGGGCTCCTTTTTTACGATATTTTCTTGGTATTAACTGTGCTGTATTTGTTTCTCATGGCTTTTCTGCTTTTTCTTTCTGACATTGCTTCCCCTGCTCGGGTTTCATGGAGTTTTTTCAGTTGGCCTTTCTTGTGCAGTCCTGCTAACATTTTGCTGGTCTGTGAGTCAATACAAGCCAAGCTTCAATGTGGAGAATCTCTGGGACACTCTCCTCTCACAACCTAGTGAATACATCCTTGGCTTGCCTTCCTTCACTGTGGCCAGAACGTGGCAGCCATAATACAGACAGCAAGGGTAAGACCGCCAGTGGGAAATGGCAGAGTCATGGAGACTGGCATCCATTCAGACTCTTTTTTTAAGAATTTTTTCATTCAATTTCCTCAGCTATATTATTTTGCTCATGGTATTTCTGTATTTTCTGGTCCAGTTTGCCTTGCTGCACTTGGCACTTGTCACATTTTTTCAGATGGGCATTCTTCCCGGGTCCTGTGAACAGTTTTGTGTTCCATGAGTCACCAGGAGCTAAAGCTGCAATGGGGTGAATCTCTGGGTCACTCTCCTGTCAAAAGCTAGTGAACACCTCCTTGGCTTGCCTTTCTTCACTGTGCCCAGAAGTTGGCAGTGAAAATTCAGAGAGCAAGGGTAAGACCGCCAGTGGGAAACCACTGATTGATCCTCACTCGGTGTCCATTCATGCTCTTTTTTTTTTAATTTTTTTCTTTCCGTTTTCTCTGCTGTATTCTTTTGCACATGGTTTTTCTGCATTTGCTGGTCCAGCTTGCCTTCCCCCACTAGACCCTCATGCAGTTTTTTCGGATGGCCTTTCTTCCTGGTTCCTGTGAACAGTTTTCTGGTCCATTAGTCAATATGAGCCAACACACACATGAGGCGAATCTCTGGGTCACTCCCTTCTCAGAACCTTGTGAACACATCTTTGGCTTGCCTTTCTTCTCTGTGGCCTGAACTTGGCAGCAAAAATACCGATAGAAAGGATAACACAGCCGGTGGTAAACCCCCGAGTCATCCAGACTGTGCATCCATCCGGTCTCTTTTTTACAATTTTTTCTTTCTATTTTCTCTGCTGTAGTGTTTTGCTCATGGTTTTTCTGCATTTTCTTGTCTGCCTTGCCTTCTGCTGCTCGACCCTTGTGGAGTTTTTTGGTTGGCCTTTCTTCCCGGGTCCCGTGAACATTTTTCTGGTCCATGAGCCAGGAACTAAATCTGCAATGGGGTGAATCTCTGGGACACTCTCTTCTTGGAAAGTAGCGAACACCTCCTTGGTTTGCCTTTCTTCTCGGTGGGCCGAAATCGGTAGCGAAAATGCAGATAGTAAAGGTGAGACCTGCAGTGGGAAACCGCGGAGTCATCCATACTGGGCATCCATTCAGGCTGTTTGTTACGAATTTTTCTTTCTATTTTCTCTGCTGTATTATTTTAGTCATGGTTTTTCAGCATTTTCTCGTCCAGCTTACCTTCCGCCTCTCAGCGCTCATGGACCATTTTCAGATGGACATTCTTCCCAGGTACTA
>RJWM01029324.1:0-24580 GCA_004363535.1 Dasyprocta punctata
CACCACGGTGAGGTGGGTGCTGCAGGTGGAATAGGCCTTCTTCCTGCTTTCCTGTGAGCTCATGCGGTAGACAGCATGGAGAATTTTCACATAGGAAAACACAATAACCAAGAAAGGACACAGGAGAAAAATAATGGTACTGAAGAACACAGTGTATTCCTGGAAACTGGTGTCCCCACAGGCCAGAGTCAGCATGGATGAGACATTGCAGAAAAAATGATTGATGCCCCTGGACCTGCAGAAGGGGATAAGCAGGGCATATACTGTGTGAGCACAGGCATTGACTGCACCCAATGACCAAGATCCTAGGATCATCAGCACACACACTCTTCTGTTCATGTGGATGGGGTAGTGCAGAGGAAAGCAAATAGCCACATAACGGTCATAGGCCATGGACATCAGGATGAGTCCTTCTGAACCTCCTAAAGTTCCAAAGAAGAAAGCCTGGAACCCACATCCAATGAAGGAGATGGACTTGTTTCCAGATAGAAAGTCAGAAGCCATCTTGGGGACAGTGGTGCAGATGTACATGAGGTCCATGAGGGAGAGCTGACTGAGCAGGACATACATGGGTGTGTGGAGGCGGGCATCCAGGAGGATGAGCAAGACCATGGACAGGTTGCCACCCAGGGCCATTAGGAAGATGGGGATGATAAGAATGAAGAGGATAAGGCCAATGCTTGATGGGGGGAACAGGCCCAGCAGGATGAAGTCAGTGGAGGTCTGAGTGTAATTTTCCATCAATGGTTTAGATTTTCACAGAAGTGCCTGCATAAAAAGGTACTTTAATTCATTATTTTATTCACAATCACCTGATTCAGGTATTATAGCTCTTTAATGAAGAAAAAACTATTGTGAAAAAACGATCTCCATTTTCTGCCTCACATGTTTATCTTACCTTGGCACACATGTCTGAACAAATTATATACTATGAATCCATGAATTCTTGAAAAATAACATATTTTTCCACTACTTTATTTAAGCCCAGATATTTTCTTTATTTACAAGGTCAGTGATCAGGATGAGCCCTTATACTATAAGTGTATGTATATAAATGTATTGAAGTATCTAACTAATTGACTCAGTTTTCAAGAAGTTTTATAATCCCCACAATGAGTTTTCTTCCTGAAGATTGATTGCTTTTATAAATTCTTCATATTTGCAAAGACTATTTATATTTAGTTTTCTAGAGACACAGTAAAATAATTTAAAGATAGATTTTTAAAAGAAAGTAAATCTCAAAAGACAAAACAAAATCCCAAGAATCTTCTTGCCATGGTTTAAATACACTTTGATCCTTTCCTCTCTTCCCATGATCTGCAAGTTCCATCAGAGCTGCACATCTGTGATGACAATTTCTATAATCATACATCAGAGAGAAGCCACAGAGACCAAAAACCAGACCAGCACTCCCTGGAGTGCATGGAGCTCATTGGCTCCCAATCAGAGTATTTCCAGGGCAACTTGGGTGGCCCATCAATAACAGCTGTGATATTTATAATCTCATCACCATTGCCAACAAGAGCATAGCTACTATAGTATCTTTTCATCCCCGTATTTATCTTCCCTATATTTTTCATGGATATTTTTCCCAATTTCTGTGTGCAATGTTTCTATTCAATATTAAGAAATTTCAGGAGTTGCTAGCATGGCCATTGCTATTGTCTAATTATAAGTTTAGGTGATCTTACAGGAAACAAGGAAACTAAACTGCCAACATTAACTACATGAAGCAATACATTTAGGCTTCATATGAAAAAGATGAGTAATTGAATCATTATTCCTCCAAATATCTGATTTTCAATAAATAATCTGTAAACATAGAAGCCATACTACTGACCAACATACTGGTAATCTTACCCATTGGGTCTTTAGTTAAATATAGTATATTTAAATATGTTACATAGCGTATTTAAATTAGAAAGGCATGTGTTTTTCAAAACTTTAGTGTAAAAGTTTTATTATGTAGACTTCTACATCTACATGAAAAATATTTCATAGTGAAAAGATTCATATAAGTAAAAAGAATGATCATAAAACCGTAATTTTACTTTGAGACTCATGATGCTCTACTCTTCGGCAAAAATGCACAAAAGTCCAAGTCAGAAAAGAAGGTCTATGTTTCACCACAGTTTGTGAGGAATTGGACTCCCAAATGTGGCCTCCTTCTGCAATTTCAAAGGAATGCAGGGAAAACATTCTCTCCTCTGACTCAACCTAGTAGTGTAACAACATCCTCTGCTTCCTATGGTTCCCAGCAGCATACTATAAATTCATATCCAAGGCAGAGTTGTTAAATTGCAGCCCCTTCATTCTTATATAGATTACTACACTCATTTACTAAAACGATTGGATTAGATATGCCATGATTTTGATGTAGACATCAATTCACATGACCAAAAGAGAAAATTCCAAGGAATCGATATCTAATTGGACACATTCTGTATTTGAATAAAAATATTACTACACCTGGAGAATATAATTCATGTTAACTCTCTCATATTGCACATTACAAAATTTTCATTTTTAAGTATGCATAGTATTTATTTCTATTTGTACTTATTTAGAGTGCATAAGGTTTACATTCATCTCAAGGAGAAAGTACATACAATGGACATGTCTTGATTCTTGATCTAGACATGATACAACTGCTCTTCCTAAGATAACAATGTTTATTCTTCTAATATGAAATTCTCTATAAATATCATAATTTTTAAAATACATTCTAATGTCTTGGATTTTCCAATACCATTTCAGTTTATATAAATTTTCAATATATATTTTATAATATATTGTCCTTATCCTCTTTAAAGTAACAATAATTTCAAGAAGAGGATCATTCAAAATACAACTCAGTATTGCTATAAATCCAGGAAATTAATTTATAGGTAATATCAGTCATCCTGTTCATTATCAATTTTATTATCATATCACTTTATATGTCAAGAATTTTTTTAAGAATTGCATGATAGTTTTTTTCTTAGTAATAAAGCAAATTCATGTTTTAAAAATATCTTATGAGTATTTAAGGGTCACCTTTATTTTATCTATTTTTAGAGAATAATAAACCATTGATAAATTTTAGATCTATCCATCTGTCATACGAACTGTCAGTCAATTTTTTCAACTTTTTAGGTGAAACCTCTAAATTTAAAAATTGCATATTTAAGGGTTTCATCAAATGAGACATTTAATTGGTTTTTACAAAAATTATTTTAAGCACTTTCTCAAGAGTCTGACATTTATGTAAAGAATTTTTTAAAAAAATTAATTTAGAGTATGTGCTTTAATCTTTCACTAGATTGGATGGTGGACCACAGTCTTATACACATAACAAGGACAAAGTCATATTGCTCTCTGAATGTTTTCCAGAGAGCCCACATGCTCACCTCTTAGCCCTGTCCTCCTCAGCAGTGATACCTGAGTGAACAATTGGAAACCCTACGAATCCAGGCCATCTTGACTTGGATGTGGGCTGCAGTTCCCATATGTGCAGTTAGCAAGGACCTGGGAGAGTCCATGGGGATTTGGACCACAGGGGTCAAATCCAGAGTACACAAGCTGGACTTGGGCCAAGGCTAGGAAAGGAGCGCTACTAGTTTAAAAAAATATATTCCTAGGTGTAAGTTTCAATTCATTGGAGAAAAGTACATTGTTCTCTTCAGTCTCTCCCAGTATCATCATATCTTAAAGTCTAAAGGGATCATGTGTTTTCCATATTTACTATTCATTCAGTGCATCACCAGAATGTATCTCCAGGTCTTTGACAGTTTTGATTGTGTTGGGTAGCAAACTTCTATATTAAAACCTAATGTGAAAAAAACGTAACATAAGCACATTGGAAAAAATTCTTGAAATATCTGGCACTTAAAGATTAATTTTTATTGTATGTTAGGTAGAATTTCTTGTCAAATTGTTCTGAGATTGGCAACAATTACTAAATGACAAAAAATGTTTCAAGTCTTAATATGGATAACAAAGGATTTTTACTTTGTTTTGTAACTTTTAAGTGTTTATCAATATGTTTTATCTTTTTGAAGAACCCATTCTTTTTTTTAATTGCTTCATCAGTCATTTGTGTTGCTTTTATTTTTTTATTTTATTAACTTCAGCTCTGGTATTTATTACTACTCGTTATTTTATTACTTTGAAATGTATCATTATGTTGCCCATTTTATATTGCTCTGATTTTCTAGCATACATACTCATATCAATAAGTACCGTTAGGACTACCTTCAAAGTTTTCCATAGCTCCCAGTGTGTTTTATTTCAGGTTTATCTGATTCTATGCATTTTTGAAGTCTTCTCTTCGATGACTTCAAGGACACACTGTTTACTCAAAAGTGTATTGTTTAATCCCCAGGTATTTCTCTATTTCCTGTAATTGTTGGTGTTACCGATATCTATGCCTCTCCCATAGTGGTCTGATATACAATGAGCTATTTTATCTTTTTGTACATGCTGAATTAAGGCCTGAATCACAATTTTAGTATCTTTGTACATAGATTCACAAGCTGCTGCTGTTGGAAAAAAAATTCTTTTTTATTAAGAGTAGAATTTTTTTAAAGGAAGAATTTATTGAAAGGAAGAAAAACTTCTATCTAATACAGACAGATTGGCACCTGGAAGTAAGTTTCCTGAAATGAAAATTCTGGAGAAGCCTGCTAAGTACAACTGAGTTATACTGTAGTTTAATTACAGCGTTTCTTGCTGATTGCTTTTTGGTCTTGATGGTTCATTTATTTTTGAGAGTGGAGTATTGAATTTAACTATAAATAGTATAGTGGAGCTTATCTTTTGTTTGTGTTCATTGATGTTAGTCATAAAAAATTGGAATCATTGAACTTCACTGCATATATATTTGCAATCATGACAGATTCTTATTGGATTGTTCCATCATGGTATGGAGTGTTTTTATGTCTTTTCTTGTTAAATTTGATATGAAGTATGCTTTATCTGATATGAGCATAAGTACTCTGATTTGCTTTCAGAATTCATTTGTATGGAGTATCATTTTCCATCTTTTTATTTTCAGTATGTGTGTAGTTGTGGTGGTGATGTGTTTCTTAAAAGCAAAATATAGTTGGCTCCTTGTTTTGATCCACAGTATCAATATGTGTCTTTTAATTAAAAATTAAGTACTTTTACATACAGAGTCACAGTAGAAAAGTGTGTCTAAACTCCTGTCAATTTTCATTGCTTAAAGCAATATATATGCACCAATGTTTATAGCAAAACAATTTTTAACAACTAAATCTTGGAAATAATCCAATGTCCATCAACCACAAAATGGATAAAAATGATGTGATATTTTTATGCAATGGAGTATCACCCAGCTATAATGAAGGATAAATTTGAGGTTTTTATAGTTACATGGATGCAACCTGAGACCATATCATAAGTGGAATAAATCACACTTGCATGTGTAAATATCATATTGTCTCCTTAGCATAAAAATAGTCCTTGTTTTTTCAGTTTACTCTTCTAATAATATTTGGGGTGTTTCCTGTGTGTTCTTGCTGGTGTTTATATTCTCCTTTAGGACTATGATTCCTTTCAGTACCCAAGCTAGATTACTTGAGTAGTGATGAATTTCTTTAATTTTTGCTTACATGGAAGATTTTTTTTAATTCCAAAAGATTTCTTTGCAGGATATAGTAATCAAAGTTGGCAATCATTTACTTTTGATCTTTAATTGCATCATTCCTCATCCTCTTGACCTTCACAGTTTCTTCTGAGAAACATGTTGTGTTTCTACTGAGTTTACTGTTATAACTTAGTTGACATTTCTCTATTGAAACTTTCAATAGTGTAGGCCTTTCAGTGCTGCTATCCAGTGGGCATTTTTTTTCTGGTCTTTCTTTGGGTTATAACTGAATTGAGTACCTGAATGTTCACCTCAATACTAAGATTTTAGAAATTTTCTGATATCACTTCATTGAAAACCTTTTATATGTCATTAACCGGTATATCTTCTCCTTACCACCAACTTGCAATTGTGTTTATTTGATTGACTGTAACTGATTACCAGGGTCTTGTGTATTGCATTTATAGGTTGTGATATAGTTTCTTTTTCTGTATTATTGAGCCTTGTGTTCAAGCACTGATATTCTTTTATCTGCTTAATCTAGTGGTGAGCCTTTCAACTGAAAGACTTACTGAAGTGTTTTTTTTTGTTTTTTGTTTTTTTGGTTTTTTTTGTTTGTTTTTGCATAAGGGATAGAAAGAATATAGAGCCTTCACACAGAATTACTAGCACTTTCAAAAAGATTTTGAGGCAGGGTTTCACCAAGCTGTAAAATTATACAGACTGGAACAAAACTTGAAAATTGTCCAATTCAGTTCTTTGAGCAATGGGATTCTAGTCATGTGCCAACACCCAAAATTGAGCTTCTGTTTTCCAAAACTTCTGTGTTTTTATCTTAAAAAATAATTTATTGAAATGCTTTTTCATATCTTGTATTTTACGTGTCAGTTCTTTTGTTTTCTTTTTAATTTTATCTTTTGGAATTCATTGTTTTAACAATCAATTTTTAAGTTTATTGTCCAACATTTCATTAACTGTTGAATTTATGGATTTGAGTATGAATTCAGTTTTCACCTTGTTTTCTCATGTTTCTTGTTTCTATGCTGAGATTTCTATCAGTCACAGAGTTCAGAATCTCTTCCAAATTTATTCAGAAACATCTGAAAAATTTCATTCTCTTAACAATGTGTGGCTATTATTTTGTTGAGAAGCATAAAATTTATTATAAATGAATTTGGTTGTGTAGGTTTCCCATGGCTCACTGCTTCTAATGATGGGTTTTGACACTGCATATATTCTTTTAGAACATAAAGGACACAGTGTTTGTGTAGATCATGAAAAATAGGGTCCTCCTAACAATTAAGTCAAGAGTATAGTAGACAAAAGATTGTGTGGGGTGCTAGTTTTGTGGTGCTGTATTCTTGTCCATATTGTATTCTCTGTCTGGTATTGCATATGCACAAAGTCTTTTTAGAAGTGACATCCACAAGAGTTGAGTAAATTCTCCTTTTTTACCAAGACAGTGAATGTCCAGGAGTGGGAATGCAGGTCCCCCTTACCCATCATTACTTGCAGATTGGTTACTGTATGGGGACTGTTCTCTACTCTTTTAAGTAAAGTAGGTGGTAGGTAGCCGTGGGACTAGTTTGTGACTGGGTTGGGTCTGATTTGTCTTAACTGCAGTGGGTTAGGATCAACTGAAATGAAGCCACCTCTGTGTCAGCCACTCCAGGCATGACCTTCTCTACTGGAAAGGGATGAAACTAGCAGCAGAACTCACAGTGAAAAAATAAACTAACTATGGACCCACAGTGACCAAACTATCAACTGTAGTAGTGTTAAGAGGAAAAAGAAGATAAAGGGAAAAGTATTATAGAATAACCCAAAATTTTAAATTGAAATTAAAAAATTCTTAACAGTAAGTTCTATCATTAAATGTAGAAAAATGACACACTTAAGTGAAAAACAATAGTGTAATACAAAAAATGAAAAATGCAATTAAGTACAATAAAGTTAAAATAATACAGTAGATGGATAAAAGGATGAGATGAAAGATTCTGAATTCCCCCTGCAGAGGTGAGTGGATTAGAGCCTCTTCCTCATGGCTGTGCTCACTCACTCTCAGAGCGTGTGGTCCCTGTCTGCAGGGGAAGGCAAAGGCCTGGCCCACAAGAGCGTCTCACACTGGCAGAGCTGCACACACCGTGGAGGTGTAAGGTCACAGCCCACTTATATGCACACAGGCTGCAGTCTGTGTGTCCGGGTGTGGGGCAGATGCCCAAGCCTCCCCAATACCTCTTACATGCACAACTGCAATCCACACAGCCACACCAGGAGGTAGTACATATTTGGCTTGCTGACCTCAGTGTGCGCACCATGGAACAGGAGGGTAAACCTCCCTGTGCCTTTCCATCCCTCTTACAATCAGAGCCTCAGTGTTATGCAGGCCACAGTGCAGGGGGTGGGAGGGCAATATACACTCAGACCATAGACCACAGGATATGCTCAATCCATGCTCCTGGAGGCATGACTGTGCTCCACACTCGGAAACTCTTCAGTCACAGAGCTCAGGGCCACACAAGCCACCCCAGAGAGTGGTGCTCAGTTGGCCTATAAGTCCCAGCCTGCGCACCTTGAGGAGTGACAAACACCCACGCAGTATCGAGCCGCTCACATGCACAGCTTCAGTGTTTCATGGGTCAGGCTCAGAGGTGATGGACAAACAGCTCCTGGCTTTTGGAACATCAATGTTTATGCCTTAGTTGTCACGGATGTCTAAGCCACTGCTTGCGCAGATGATGTTCAGAGCTAGGAGACAGCACTCCGACCTTTGATTTGTGCACTAAGGAGTGACCACAGAAACCAACTCATCTGCCTTTCAGAGTTTGGGCACTGTTCACCCTGGCTCCTTACTGACACCTCACACAGCCAGGTTTCTTCCTACTCACATGTGGCGTGAGCACCAAGCACAGTGCCCTCCGTTCCATCACAGCCTGTGTTCCCAGAGTCACACCAGGTGAGGCAGTCCTCCAGCCACCACTGCCCTGTGCAGCCCTTGCTCCTGTATTATACCCATTTCTTTAATGTGTGTCATTATGGTAATTATTTATTAATGACAATTGATTTTAATATTTTACTTTAAGATTGTTACTCAAGTATTTGTTTTTAGTTACCATTTAATAATTCATTATGAAAACAATAATACAGATTATTCAAGCAATAGAATAATAATATGCAATGTATGTACATACATATTCACTCTGAAATGCATTTGTTTAATGTTGACCTTATTTAATTCACCATCTCTTGATGTTGAAGCACTCAAAATAGTTTGCAGAAACAGCAGTTTACTACTAAACTCCTTCAGAGATGTATCATGGACACAAATACAATACTTATACATAATTGCAATATTATAACATTTCTGAAATACTATATCATTACTATGCCTACGTTTAATAATCAGGACATATTGAAATATCTCTTAGTCGTCTAAAATTGTATATGTAATTGATGTACCAAAGTTAGTCACCTTTTTCAGACCTTCGGGCTGGGTGTTGTGGCCAAGACCTTCATCTATAGCTGGGTGTGAGGGGCATGGCTGGGAGTGATGGGGTGGTTTTAGTCATAATGAGGAAAGAGTGACATTTTCTTCTGTCCCTTTACCGGCTGTGGTCATGATCCACTAAGATCTCATGGTTCTCCGCAGACAATGCTGCAGTGTTCTCCACAGCAGTGAGGGCTGTCAGAGTCTTTAGAGGTGAAGGTGGCTGGTGCTGTTCTGACTTTTTCTCCTTGGCAGGGAAAATGCAATCAAGGGTACCAGGCTTGCTCCCAGATCTGCTCCTGGGCAAGCTCGCAATGGAAGTAGCACCACTTCCTGAACCATGGCCCCCGTAGAGCATCGACGAGCCTGTGGTCCGCAGCAGGCACACGTGGGGAAAGCCCACGGCTCTGGATCTGAGCAGCAGTGGTACCGGTGATCAGGATGTAGGTTCCCCACTGCTGGGTTAACTAACGTGGGTGTTTCATTATAATGAAGGAAAGCTGGCTAACCTGCAGTGTAAAGTCAGACTGCAGTGGCTACAGCCCAGGGTTCTGAAGAGCAGACACACAGAGCCCAGACATTTTAACGATGCAGAGGATGGGTGTGTGCAGAATGGCCACGGTGCAAGGTTCAGGGTAGATGTGGAGATTTAAGAAGTGGTGCACCCTTCCTGGAAGGAAGTAAGTGGCTCATTCTGGAGGGCAGTGCCTCTCTTCACAGCGGGTTACTGCAGGAATGGATGCTGGTCACTCCGTGATTAAATTTGCTAAGGTCTTTGGCAGAACAAGCAGCTGAAAGCCACAAGGTCACCACCATGTGTGAGTGAAGACCACAGTCCTGACTGTTCTCTGGATTTTTCTGGTTATCTCAGGTGGGTCTGCTTCCATCAGTTTATTAACCATTTTCTACTGCCTTTGCCTTGCTCCAGGTTCTTAGTTGAGCTGCTCAGTTCACCAAAGACTATTTCTAAGCATTAATTACTGTCTACCTGGCATTTTATAGAAAGATAAGAGAGAAAATTTGTTACTGTACCACCTCACTGATGTCACTTCTATACCAATTATATTAAAACATCCTATTATTCTGTTATTATGCTATGATAAGATTATCTTTTAAAACATTAAAGCAGTACTCTCTCTTTACTAGGAATCATTTTCCAGCCCATGAAGGGAATGCTTACAGAAAATAAAGATCCAAATACAAACACTTACTCTTCACTTCAATAATGATAATTTATGGGCAAATTGCTATACCATTTAAATATTTAGATACATTTATGAGAACTATTTTTACCTAGCATTACAATGTTGTTTGTGGGAACAAAATCTCACATCTCCAATGTGGTAATTCTTAAACACATGGTCTGAGTTATATAATGAAATGCAGTGCAGAAATTCGTGTGGATTCACAAATGCACGGCCTTACTCTAGACCCACCACGCTGAAATCCATTGCGAAAAATCTCAAGTTCACCATATTATGCATGACACATCATATGCTTACATACTAAACTCTGTGTAGTATTAAGAAGTTTTTAGGGATATATGCTTTTTTGATAAACTATAGACCCATATACATTCAATACAATTAATGATAAAGACACAACTTATTGAAGTAAAAATGTGTTTTGATTTAAAACTACAGAATTAATCTAATTTCTTTTGCATCTATGAGTCTAAATTATCCCATTTTGGCATCAGGCCTTTAGAGTAGGGCAGGAGGCGGGCACATTTTAATGTCAGAAGCTTCCTGTGAAACACGCGATTACTGACTACCAAGCAGGAAGTGGAAGCAATTAATTAGTTTGGTGTATTTCAGAGAAAAGTAATATTACTGCTGAGAGACTCATTCTCCACCAACTCTCACCGTAGAAACCACACATTCCTGTTTCCCTTTGAGTTTGTGAATAAAGGTTTCTTATTGATCCCTGACAATTTCCCTTAATTCTTTTATATTAAGGCTTCAATTAACCACTAGTTCCAAGAGCACAAAGCATTGTTAACTCTTGCTAATTGATCAGGGAAGCAGTTTAACCAGGCTCCATAGGTGCTCAATTTTGACAAACTCATTAAAAATTTGTAGCTAAGTTCCCAGAGG
This sequence comes from Dasyprocta punctata, assembly GCA_004363535.1. Classification (NCBI taxonomy): domain Eukaryota; kingdom Metazoa; phylum Chordata; class Mammalia; order Rodentia; family Dasyproctidae; genus Dasyprocta; species Dasyprocta punctata. The sequence goes on from RJWM01029324.1 coordinate 11,171, forward strand.
TCTGATACAATGGTTCTCTGAATAATACTCTTCCAATTAAGGCCTCTCCCTCCCATACTTCTTATAGGGATGCATGTGGCATGGGTTTGTGTCGCTGTCCTTATTAGTCGACACCTCCATTCCCACTGCACCAAAGGAAAAAATATTCAAAGTCTCTGCATATCTGGGCATCCAAGCAGTCGGATGTGTCCTTCGGCTAATGTTTCCCACCTTACTGATGGCCTCTTGTGCAACAGGGCTCACACTTTCCTCAGAAGTTTAGAGCGCATATAAATATACTTATGTGCAGGGTAACATAGTAACAGAAACACACCCTGGGATGGTTTAGAGGGGCTGGAGTCCAACCTAGGTCTCAAGCCTAGAGATTTGGGGAGCTGTTGATATTTCTAGTATTTCTTTATGTCATAATATTTAATACACAAGAATTTAATGACACCAAATAGTAATCTACTAGATAGTGTTTTAACCAATAATTTTCAGTTGTATCTATTAGTACAAAAAAGCCATGAGAGTTGGGAACATTTTATTTTGAGATAATTTTCACCTCTGATAGCTGTAACATTGCTGATACTTTCCTTTCTATGTAAGACATCAGAATGCTAAGTTATGGCAGGTGAGTTTAAGTCACACTATGCATCTATCCTCCTCGTTCAACCCCTCCTTCAAATTCTTCCTTTGATACCCCTAAGTCCCTGACTCGGATGGGATCCCTGAAAAACAAATACACTTTGTGCTCAAAGCCAGGTCAAAGGGTCCTGTGCAAACACCGTTTTTCCATCCAGCCCTCAGTTGGGAGGGAGCTTCCAGCAGAGGAGCAGCCCCTCCCCATGGCTTTCCTCCTGAGCCTCAGCGGAGGGGCCTCTACAGGAGCTCTGCCGACAGGGCTGGGAAGGCGCCAGGGCCTCAGGGAGAGTGGCACAGCAAGGACCTTTCTCCATGAAAACTGAAACTCAAAATCTTGTTTGTTTTGTCACTGGGATTGCAAACGTTAGTTGAATCATTCAGTTTATGGTTCCACCACTCCATAGTCTTCTCATAATGGAATATAATGAGGGAACCTCCTAACTGTGCAACCCTATTCTATGAGCCTTTCCCAGGTGTCTGGGGGGAGAGGAGTCCGTGTGCATGGGGAAGGGTTCGGTCACCCACACTTCTCTCTGTGCATCTTGCTCTCAAATCACTGCTGCCTCCTGTACGCTCGGAAAGGCCATCTCCTGATGGAAAATGTCCTCGACAGCCTCCTTATCACTGGGAACCAGAATCCACAGAATAATAACTGCAAACACAAGGATTTAACTCTTCTGCCACCCACACTTAACGAGCTGATTCCTAGATACATAGTCTCCTTGGATTTGTTAATCCAAGTCAATGTACAGATTTTCCTTTTTGTTAAAGAGGCAAGAGGAGAACTTACCCTGAATATCAGTGCTTTCCTCGGTGAGGTCACATTTCACGGAAACCACTGAGTGCTGGCTTCCAGGGCTGTGTGCAGCTAAGGCAGATCTATGAGTGCATCCCAGAGGCCCCAACGCTGTGTCGGCTCATTGTGGGTTTCTAAGGACTTCTGTCCTTGCAGCAGCCCTATGATATAATATATAAACAATAATCATTATTGTTTCAACGGATAAAAAATATCAAAATTAATGTAGAAATATGTTACATTATGAAGTCTTTACAAGCAAGCCTCAGTAAATACATAAACTTTACTTAAATTTACTAAGATTTGCTGTTGAAAAATATTATACATAGGTCCACAATATTTAGAATATTTGCTACTGAAAAAATTTAAAATATTACTGTTGAAAAATGTTATACATATATCCACATTAGTTAAAAGTATTCTTTGATTCAATTGAATAGCCAGACGTCGCTTGCAATATTGACATTACACATTTACAAACTGATTCTTCTTTTTAAATGCTATTTGACTTTAATTTGAAAAAAACACATATCCATTTTAAAACTCATTAATGTTATTTAAAAACATTAAAGTCATTAATGTTAAAATTATAGATACATTAATAGATACATTAAGAAGTGACTAAATTTGTTAGTATCTATAGGTTTTTCAAATGTTTTGTAGATTTTATGTAGAATTTACATGGTTTTATATTAAAATTAATCTCTTCTTTCTATGCTGTGTAATATTATTAAAGGTATAAAACTACTATTGTTGAATATCATAACTATTTCAACTTCAACATAAACTCTTACACTTCTCTAGACCTCCAATAAGTGTTTGTTGCTGTTATTTTTTCTGATGATTTCAGTTTTGAGTCACATACAATGCGACACAGCTGAAAACACACACAGCATGTTGCCATATGTCCAATTATTGGAGTCTTTGCTCTACATTTTGTTTTAAGATGTTGAATTGTAATAATAATACACAATCTTTGCAAAATAAGTCCTTGACTCAATCAGTCTGTACTATGATTGATACAAAAATCACTGAATTCACTATGTTCTGTCATAAAATTCAATTAAATTAATTAATAAAATTGAATTGTTTGGTGAATCATTGTATCAGTGAGAAGTTAGCACATTTAACAGCTATGTGCAGGAGAGGAGCTCCTTCTGGAAATTGACCACGAGTATTTCTAATGTGTACTGCATGTGGGATGAAGCGTTTTGGGAGTAATATTTGTTACAATAAAAACTATTCTCATGTGCAGCAAAAAGATGTCTGAAACAGAAACTTCTAAAAATATTTGTCCACATATTTTAACTACATTTGATTATGCTGCAATTAACACTAAGCATGCAAAATTAACTGAGAATTTTGATGACTATGAGTACGATTGCTTCCTGAATGGTTTTCTCAGGATATTATTCAACATGCCCTCTGCCAGTTCCTGCCAGTGCATGCCCAAAATGCATCATCGCTCTTTTGGGTAAGGTTCCCTTTCTCTTATACTGTGCTCACTTATACTGTGTATGCTGGGCTGGACTCAAACTAACACAAGCCAATTGATAGCCTAATGTTCAGGAGTATGATGTGAGCAGCATATGGATAGAAACTTCTGCATAGTTCTGATTGGAAGGAGTTGCTAGATTCCAGTAAGGAGGGCTGGACTACTTCATTCCCTCAGAGGAATACGGGAAGCTCAAGAGACAGAAATCCATATGCCCCACCCGTGAATGAAGGCCCCCTTCCTCCTCAGCCAGCGCCTTGGTGTGGCAGACCTCCTCTAGCTGCTACTTTATCTTTTCAGGGAACAATGTAGCTTACTCTAAGTCCTTGGTTTTGACTTTGCTTTCTTTGTCCTCCAGTATAGGAGACGAGATGACCATAAAGAGCCCCTCTGACTTTCGTGTGCAGCACTCAAATAACAAGCACTCATATTTTTTCACAGCATGAAAAGACTTATTCTACTTTCTGGTAATAATTTCCCATCTCTTAAAGCCATGACATTTCTCACCAGATGCTTTCCTGTGTCCTCTCAGTTCTCTACTGTTTACTAATTTAAAGTTGTAAGAGGATATAGTGCCCCACACCTGTGATGCCAGCACTCTATGAAAAATGAAGCAGGAGGATCACAAATTTCAGCTCAGCCTGGGTATGTTTAGCAAAATCCTGTCTCAAAAAAAAAAAAAAGTAAAAATAAGAAAGGACTGAGGATGTAGCTCAATACAAAGGCCCTGGGTTCCATTGCCAGTATTGCAAAATAATACAGTAAAGTAATATAATAGCCCTCTGGTTTGTTCTTGAAATATTGTATGGTTTGTGAGTGGCACAAGGTGAATTCCTCATTGACATCTGGTGAACAGAGTTAAAGCCCTCAACAGGTCTGGCTTCGTCAACAGCAGCCGTGGAGTTGGGGCAGTGCTCTCAAGTTTTCTTGAGTTGACCCACAGCCCCACACTAAGCAGGTATACTAGGCTTCCTGAGCAAGGCAGCTCTGCAGCTGAAGCACTCTCCACAGTGAAAATTCATTCCTAGAAACTGAGAAAGAAATCCTTCAGGCACAGAGAGGCAGGCTGCACATAAGTGGTTAATGTTTCTGGAATTGTACTGGTCTCAGTGTGACCAGCACTGCCCAGGTCTACAGCTCTGAGCATACACATCATGATTCAGATTTCTTCACAAACATTCTTTCCACATATGTTCCTATTTGTGTAAAAGTGATAATGGAAATGACAAGTCTGCATGGAAGCAAAGATTCTGGATTTCTTGTACACAGCATGAGGTCTGAGACACAGAGAAAAGCAATCATGGACCCCTTTAAGAATGTTGGTCCTGCTTGTTTCTTAAAATGTTCATGAAGGCTGCATCTTCTGGACCACCTCACTGCTCTGCAATGGGTTTTACCTGGCTAATCCACCCAGCATTCCCATTTCCCTGAGCCTCTAAATAGCCTCACCAACAGGAAACTAAGGAATATCAGATGATCCCAGCTCATTACCAGTGGGCTGTCTTTTGATCCATGCTTGAGCTAACCAACAAAATACACTGGGAGCACTGTTTCTAAACTCCACACACTGTGACATTAAACCAGAACCATTGCTTAATGGATCCATATCAAAAATGTCAACCTGTTCCATGCTTATGTTCTTTCCATCATTACCTATCCCATGCCTATTTCCTGGTCCTTGGCTTATATGAATGGTGTCTTTGTAAGTTTTTTTTTTTTCCTGGCACAAAATATCCATCACCCAAAATAAAGGGAGGAAGGGTTATTTAGTTCACTATTTGTGGAGGTTTTAGTCTGTAATCGGCTGGCTCCAAGGCAGGGTGGCATGGCACAGGGACAACACTTTAAGGTAGAGACATGAAAAGCAGCCACAACAAAGGGGGACAAGAGAAGCTTTTTTTTTTTCTCCTTTATATTGTACAAAGGCCACCTCCCCTCCAGGGCAGGTGTAGCACCCACCAAATCTGTGTTCTCCTTATTGTAAATCCAAATATTGAGTACAGTAATCCAAGTACTGTAGTCCTTTCTCTAGTCTTCCTCACAACCCAAGAAGTTATATTTATAATTCCATTGAGACGTTCCTGGGATCCCAGCAGGTTAATTCCAATCTACCACCTCCAATGCAACCCATGGCGAGAGTAAGACAGGGAGACATATTCAAAGTTTCGGGCATCCAAGGAGTCCTGAGTCCAATCCCCATGAGGACGTGCAGACAAAGGCCTTGACCCCAGGCCTCTGCCAGAATTTATTATCTTGTGAAGAAAGGGGGTGGCTCAAGGATGAGTGACAGTGAGGATGGCGGGAACTATGTGAGTCACTTGAGCAGGATAGCCAGGTAGTAAAAAAGGCATCTCTGCAAAATGCAGAGATAAAGATATGCAGAGGGATCAATTTGCACAACCCAATCAAGGTAGCAACTGAATTGTTTTAGGAGACTGCTGCTTCAGTTTCTGATATGTAAACTTTATGCCCTGGGGACTCATAGCCTCTGTTTTGAGGATCATACCTAGTTGACATTCCTAGAGTTCACGGCTCTGCCATCCGCCTGTGCCTATATATTTTACAGAGATCACTATGGGAGGAAACAGGACGCTGTCGGATGGCTTTAGAGATTACATAACAGTACCTTGGCTAGCCTTATTCGCAAAACTTAGAGCCAGTTGAAGAGAGAAGGAAATACCATAGCCAACTTTGTATATATCAACATAAAGAAATTAGTTTCCATATAATCAAAACTGCAGCAATGGTTCTTCATTCAAGGGGCCCCGCTCAAGTTGTCTCCCACACTCCTATTGCACAAGTGAGGTTATTTACAAAGGAAGGATCCTGGCTCCCTGCTAAGTCTCTTGTTAAACTTTTAAACTTCTCAAGTTGACACAACGTATCAATCATAACAATTCACCCTTTGTCAACTTGGCAAGGAGACATATTTTTAAACTTGTTTTTAGATGTAAGACATGTTTATTCTTAACATTTTGCAACTTCAACACTATAACACAGATTAAGAATCCTTCAGAACCAGCATTAAGCCTATCAACATTATATTATATTAGAAAAATAGCATTTTGTTCTTGGCCCCCCAAGACTCACGTGCATCCCTTTATGCAAAAGGCATTTAGTCTATCTGCAGGAGTTGTTAGAGACCTAACAGTTTCAGCATTGCTGAAGAGTTTGTCTCAAGTCTCCTCTGAGATGTAAGGCAAACCTTAGCTGCAAGTTCCTATATAAATGAAAACAAATTTAAACACTTTTAACATGCAATAGGGCAAGATAAACATTCCCATTCCAAAAGATACAAAAAAGGGAATACAAAGGATTGGGACCAAAACAAGTCTAAAATTCAGCAGGGCAAATGTTAAGGCCTCTAGTTGCAAGCCCAGCATCTGAAGTAATCTGTGGCAAATTGTGAGCTCCACGGGGCTTGTGTGACTTTACTACTTTGCCACTTTGGAAGGATATAGATTTCATGGCTTTTTTTTTTATTTTGGATTTGCTCCCTCCTTGCAGCTTTTTTTTGTTTAGATGATCCATGTTTTTGACTTTTTTTAACTGTTGGGGTCTGCACTGTATATTTGGCTTTACACTCACAATTTTACACATTGCCTTCTCAGTGGCACACTGCCTGGCCTTCTAGGCCTTCTGAAATTGGGGTGGAAGCCTTTCTAACTTTAGGTATCATGCATTCTGTATGCACCTAAAACCAGCACCATGTGGATGATGTTGAGTTTGCAAAATATACGTAAATATTCTTTTTAACCAGAAAACCAAAGAAAGATGATGCAAGTAAAATGATATATATATGACGCTTGTTGTAGGTAGATCAAAATTTTAGTTCTAAAGGTAAGTCAAACTATTCTAGGCACATATATGTTTGTTTATTTATCTAATATAATTAAGATTTTTTCTTTTTTTATATACTGTGGATCAAACTCACAACAGTTTGCCAACAACAACTGTGGATCAAACTCACAACAGTTTGCCATAACATATGACTGCCAGTCAGGTGCTTATTCCACTGAGCTAAACCCCTGACTAATTAAGTTATTTTTAAATTAGCTCTTTTCCCTTTGTTCACCCATGTCCTACTTGGGTTAGTATGAATGAATTCACATTTATAATGTGATATTAATATTATACTATCAAGCTGGGTGTGGTGGTGCACGACTTTAATCCCAGCACTCGGGAGGCTGAGGTAGGAGGAGCATTGTGTGTTTGAGGCCGGCTTGGGCTACAATGTGAGCTCAAGGCCGGGTGCGAGATTGTGAGCTCACTCCCTGGTGCTGCCAAAAAAAAAATTTTTACTACCAAAGTGTGTAATAATATGATAATAGCATCTTGATGATAATAATTTATAGTAAATCTATAGTACATTTCTTAGCTAAACATCAGTACATAATATGGGAAATTGTATGACGATTCATAGTGCATGGAATGTGAGACAGTATACTCAATATATGAAAAAAATCTATGAGAGACAAAGGAATAGAAAAAGAATTTATAAGAGATTGAAAAATCAACCTAAAAATTATGTATATTCTTCTTCTCTAAAAGTGACAATCAAAACAAAAGTGTAGATGTGCGCTGAGGTGGAGACAGTACAGAGAGCTGGACATGTACAGTGCAGAGACAGAGTCTCAGGATGTCCAGGGATCTCCAATAGCTTTCATGATAGCAGAGTGGTCATGATTGTTTCCATAAGTAACATTTATCAAATAATTTTTATTATTCCCAGTAGCTTTAGAAACTGCAAAATATGTGCCATCCAATCCATATTTCATCTAAGACATAAATTTAACCAAATGATTTAGGAAGATGTAAAATTATTGGTAATATTAGGTTTGAAGTACGAGTGAGTTTGCATGGCAGGTTGTGAAAGATTTTCCTGCTTAAAGATATCATGCCAAATGGTGGGAATTGACCAGACTGGATAAAAGGACAGAAGCCTGTCTTCTCTTTGCAGTGGATAATAAATATTTTAGTAGCATCTCAATGAATTTTCTTTACCAAAAATTGGAAAGTAACTTTTTATCACTGGGATGAAACACAAGACACTTCCAACCTAAATGGGGACAGGATGATTTTGATGCATGAACACTGCCCATGGTTGGCTGGCTCCAAAGCAGTAACTGCGCATGCTGGAAGGGCCTGCCATAAGAAAAGCTGATGGCATCTTGGCAGCAAAGAGTCATAGATATAAAGGAGTAGCCAGGTAGGGAGGTTCACCCTTGCAGGTCTTGATATCAGTAAAGAGCTTCTCTGATCAGGTGTCACCTGCTAACAGAACCTTCAGCTCTGGATTCAACAAGCATCTTCTAAAAGTCCAAACTCTGAATACATGGGGAACATTTGAATCTAAAACATTCCACTTCAGCCCTGGCCTGCAAAAGACTCATATATCTTTCTTTACGCAAAATGCATTTAGTCCTTCTCCAAGAATTGCCAAAGTTTTAGTAGTTCCATCACTGCTGAAAAGACCAAGTCCAAAGTGTCATCAGAGATGCAAGATGAAATATTAGCTGTGAGCCCCTGTTAAAATCAAAATGAAAGATAAATACTGCAGGCTTACAATGGAATCAGGTAAACATTCCCATTCCAAAAGGAAGAAATAATAAGGAAACAGACCAAAGCAACATTCAAACACAGAACAGCAAACATTACTTGCTTTAGAACCTTGTCCAGCAGCTGGGTGAAATGTGGTGAGAGACAAATACCATGTGATTTGGGCAGCCCTACCATATTGACTCCACTCTGCTCCTGGGCTCTTCCAAACTGCTGATTCATGTCTTTGGCATTTCTAGTTTCCTGGTCTTCACACTTCAGTTTTGTCTTCTTTCACAGCCTCACACACGGCTTTCTCGTGAGCACACTCTTTGGCCCCTCTGTCTTTCTTCTGGAATCTGGGTGGAGGCTTCCTGGACCCCACAACTCTCTCTTTCTAAATTGCTGTAAAGCACACAACACATCTAAAATAATACGAAAATACTTTCCCACAAGTTTGTTATAAAAATATGTGCACAATGAGTATTATGTTTAGAACCAAATGCAAACAAAGAGGAGTATTAAAAAAAAGAGGAGTATTAAAAAGAATGTAGTACAAAGCCAATCAAAGAGATAATTGCACAACATATTCTCAAAACTTACTCCACCTTAATACCTTCATGAAGACTCTGCTGACTTCTCTGTTGCACAGGCTGTAGATAAGGGGATTCAGCATGGGTGTGAGGATGGCATAGAAGATAGACACTATCTTGTCCTGGGTATGGGATCAGTCAGATGTGGAGCGGATGTACATGAACATCACCATTCCATAGTATATTCCTAGCACTATGAGGTGGGAAGAGCAGGTGGAAAAAGCTTTGTGGCATCCCTGCCTTGTTCCGATGCCGATGACAGCCAGAATAACATGGGTGTAGGAAGCAATGATGATTGCTACAGGGAAACCAATCATCACTATGCAACAAATAAAAATGATCTCTCTAATGTGGATGTGTCATTGCATGAGTGGTTTAGCAAGGAAGGGAAGTCACAAAAAAAGTGGACTATTTCCTGGGACCCACAATAAGAGATGGAAAATGTAGCTACAACATCAATGATTCCATCACTAGAGCCCAGGATCCAGGAAAAAACAGTCATAAGTCCACAAATTTTGGATCTCATGAGATTAGCGTATCTCAGAGGGTGGCAGATGGCAATGTGGTGGTCATAAGCCATGACAGCCAGCAGGAAACACTAAGCGCCAAGCAGGGACACATAGAAGAAGATCTGGGTCCCACAGCCTGCTAGAGAGATGGACTTCCTTCCAGACAGGAAGTTGACGGCCATCTTGGGCACACTGGTGCAGATGAGCATGAGGTCCATGAGGGAGAACTGGCTGAGGAGCAAGTACATGGGAGTGTGCAGCTGGGCATCCAGGTAGATGAGCAGAACCATGGCCGTGTTCCCCATGCAGGCCACTGTGAAGATGAGCAAGACCAGTGTGAAGAATATGTGTGATAACTAGATTAGTTCACTGATCATATCACCAGGATTTTGAGTGGATTTACTGAAAACACAAGGCCCGCCCTGACTATAACCGGGACCAACTCATAGGTTTGTACCCCGGATGGAATAAAAAGGAAAGGGAGGCTCAGTGCTGCTGCTTCCTCCTGCCTGCGATGCCATGTACTGTTTGTCCTCCGTGTGCCTCTCTGCCATGCAGCCTGGTCTTGAAGCCTGGTGACTGTGGATTTAAACCTCTACAGACTGTGAGGTAAAAGAAAACTTTGCTACTGACACTTACGAGTGCCAGGTATTGTGTCTCAGCAATGTGAAAGAGGCAAAGGCACAACTCGTGACCACAATATTAAATGCCATGAATCAGAAGCACAAACTTAAATATCAAATGGTTTCTCTTGTGTGAGACACTGAAATTATAAATAAAGAGCAAAATAAAACACTGGTAAGAAGAAACAGAGTGATAGGTCATTTGCTAACAGGGGCCCAGGAGAATCTGAACAAAGTGAAGGAATTGGAGCAGGAAAATACAGAGGATGTGCCATGCACATGCAGCAAATACTCACAATCAATATAAACTATATGTTGCAAACACGAATCAAAAATAATAATAGTAAAATAATAATGAACATAGAAAACAGGGAATGATACAGAGTCGTGGGAAGGTGAATGGGAATAAAAATGAATCAATCATATTATGTACATGCACCTGCTCCCTAAGATGAATGCTAATCTTCATGTACTGCAAACATGTACTAATGAAGGAAAATTAAAAACTGAAAGAATTTCGTAAACCTGACTGTGTTCAACACTCAAGTTTACTGATCATGAATGTATTTTAATAGTCTTTGTCTACCTAACTTCTTCATGTACATCTTGTCACATTTTAGCATAAATTAAAAAATACAATTTGTCAATATATACCTGTCTATATCTCTGTTAAAAAGACTTAATAAAAATAACACGTTTATTATATCTTCTTATATTACATTGAAATGGATTGCCTTTTTAAATTTTTTGACAGTTTTTTTCAGCCTATCATGAAGTAGAACTTTGTAATTGGAGTGGAGATACTTTTCCTGCATTTCTGGTCAACCATATGTCAAAAATCTGGGTACAGTGACTACTTAAGTTCAAATTTAAAAGAACTAAAATGTAAACTAGAAAATAAGTTTTATTCTTATCCTCGGTGGGCTCCTTCACAGGGCAGGCAGCTCTCATGTCGCCCTTGCAGGGCTGCTTAGGCTGCAGTGCACAGGACAAATCCATACATGATTCTTACTTTATTCTGATGCTGAATGGGAAACTGGTTTCTTATCATCTGTCAAAGTGATCAATAATACGTTGCAGTTTTCTAGTGAATACACGGGCTCTCCAATCCATGTTGGAATGTAGTATTTTAGACAATAATGTAGCTCTTCAATTAACACAGAGGATACAGTTTTTTAATTAATACTGGGACTGATCTCTGATGAAGACTCCTGCTTCCTTGAAAGACTCATGGCAAAGACACATTTAAGGAGTGGGTTTATCGACCACATCCTTTAGTAGTGAAGAACACTGCCTTACATACATAATACAAAGACTGTTTTATTAAATGAGGACAAAATCATTTGCCACGACCCACATGGTTCCTGAGTTTCTTGGGGTGAAGGACCACGAGAGGATGAGAAAAATAAAGAAGAGACAAAGCTGGGGTCAGGCAGAGCCCTTACCCTCCTGATGAGAGGAAAGGTACTGGCCCTTCACTGCAGGAGCATTTATTTATAGCTTTTAGCAACCTAATGCCACATGATACGCTGTTGTCCTAGCAACCCATTGCTCAGATTGTCTGGGGGCCAGGCATTCTCTAGGCTGAAGCAGCTTCACGTGGCTTGCTCCGGGCACACTTTGCTCTTGGAATTGTCAGGTCCGGTTCATGCCCTAAGTCAATTTCCTGCTTCGAAGGCTCCCCATAGTCATTCTATGAGAAATGAGTTCAAAAGATAGTTTAAGGAAAATATATGTTTTAGTTGAACTGATAGTGTTGGGGACAGCTGAGTTGATAGGATTGGGACAGCTTGGAATATACATAGCACAGAAAATGTTTTCTAACTGCTACAAGTACAAAGCCCTTGTCTCCCTCCAACTCATGCTGTGTGCTGTCTTCACAGCCTTATTAAAAGCTGCCTTTCAGGAGACCCAGCAGGACAGACTACATTACAGCTGAGAAGCAAAGTACTTTGTGTACACAATTTTAGTGCTCACAGCTACACATGTTGAATTTTGCTGTCACTATGAATACATGGGCTTAAGTTCACTAAAGGAGCTTTTATTTATTGGTGTTTAAAAATCCTTGTGTTAGTCTAGCATGAACTTCAGTTTTACTCTTTCTCTGTCAATGGGCAAGTTATCTCAGAGAACATCCTCACTGTCTACCTGGTAAAATTCTGGGCTGTAGGAGCATCTGGTACACCACCTGTCTACCATCTGAATTCAGAAAATTGTCCAAAAGGCAGTGTAATGTTAAAGGATACTGTTGGTAAACACATATAAGAGTTTGGTATGCAGGTGCATTCCTGAAATTGATCACTGAAAATGGTTAAAAATTCTACCTATATAATACAAGACAACTGTGAGTTTGTATTAATACTTTTTAATGACATTAGGGTCATTTATTTCAAAAATCTATGCTATTCCAACCAGAAATTTTCTTATATGTGATAAAATAAAATACTCATGTGCCATGCATATTAAAACACACTTGAAAAACACATAGACCCTGTAAAAATCATTTCAATTTGCATTTTCAGAATTATGGAAGATTTTCTATTATCATAAATCAGTCAGTGATTTGATAAACCCCAAATAGCTATGCAAATGCATGATAGCTTATTTAAGCATATATCCTGGTGCATCATTTCTGTATTACTAGGGATTGTAGACAAAAAGGATTAGAGATTCCCTAATTACCCAGTTCGCACTAAATTCAGTTTTCTAAGTCTGAATCCAGAGGTCATTTTATTTGAGAAGTGTCAGCAGCACCCAGCTTGCTTACCTTATGCCTGCCAATAAGGGTTTCTATCCTTTCTTATGGCAGTGAGTGCTGACAGTCGTTAATCTACCAGTTAGTGTAAGAAGGAATTGGACATCAATATTTCCTGGTTTACAAGTTAACTGAGTTTCACAAATGTGCACTGAGTAAGCCAAATCCGATTGCCATTGAACAACGTTCTGGGAGCTCCTGCCGAGGCTCTGGGGCCCTGCCAATGTTTAAAATTGTTTCCCTGAACCATGTACATGGAATGAAGTAACATTTGTCACAAACTCACATAAACCTGTCCCTGGTGACTGTAGTTGTACCATAAAATTGCCATTGGAGTCTTTAAAAAAGAAACCCTGATGAGGTGGCATCACTTAGAAAGATCAGTTCACGTTCAACTGGACACCCACATGGGGGAACGTACTGCTGGGGGAACTGGCCATCTAATGACAGTGTGGACACAGAGAGTAAGTGGTGTTA
>RJWM01029325.1:0-24606 GCA_004363535.1 Dasyprocta punctata
TGGGAATACAAATGATTGGGACCAAAGCAAATCCAAAATACAGCAAGGCAAATACTAAATCCTGTAGTCCCATGTGCAGCATCTGAGACAATCTGTGGCAAATTGTGAGCTCCAAAGGACTTGGATGGCTCCACCCCTATGGCACTTCTCTCTTGGGATGACTTTGCTTCCTTCTTGCAGCAGATTTCCTCAATCCACGTTCCTGGCTTCTCCAAATTTCTGCCATCTCCATTGCATTTTTGGCTTCACTCTCTGTCCTCTTAGAAGCACACTGCTTGATCTCTCTGGCCTTATTAACTCCATAACTCTTGCATTCTGTATGTACCTACAACCAGCACTACATGGATTCTGCCAAGGTCTGCTGCCAACTGGAGCAGTAGCCAGGCTTTCCTCTCTCCTGGCTGTGGGGATTGAATGCCTGGGTTGTTGAGCACTCTGAACCCAATTCTCGGGAATAATTCTCTATACTTCTGCCATTCTGGAACATGGTGCTCTGCAGCTTTCTCTCAAAGCAAATTCTACTTTTACTTTTCCAGTTTTGAGGCAGCAAAGGGTGGACACTTGCTGCTTCTTGTGATGCTTTGAGGCCATCTTTTCTATTCTCAGCAATTCTCTTGCATCTCAGCTATTCCATTGTTTCTCAGAAATCTAGATCTCCTCAGCCCTATCTTGATAGTCTACATCTTTACTAATGCTTCCTTTCTGGCCAAACTCACATTTTAAATAATCTTGCTGGGCTGTTTGCTCTTTACCACAGTCTCAACTTTAAACTGCCTTAAAGTTTATTCTGCCAGATTAATTAGTCCCCCACTCTTAATCTTACTTCCAGGCAAAATCTCTGGACATGAACAAACTGCAGACAAACTTTCTGCTGAGCCATAACATGCATTTTCTGGACTCCAACAGCCAATGTAGTCCTTCTTCCATGCAGAAACCTGCTGAACCTAGTCTTTGCCGGTTTTCTGGACTTTTGAGCTCTCATCACAATCTCCCATCCAGAGCAACCTAAGGAGTTCCAGCCTTACTACTTCAGGTGACATCTACGAATCTTTCCAAAGTCTTCCCATAAGCTGTTTCCAAAGGCTCTTGAACCAGACGGTCAGGTATTGTCACAGCAATGACTTCAGTCCTGGTACCAAATTCTGTCCTTATTACTTTTCTCTCCCAAAACACTTATGTCTAAGAAAAACCACATTTATTTACATTTATATACAAAATTGGGTAATTTTCCCCACTACGGGGTGAATTAGCTCAATATGTAACTTTACCCATTACTGCCAGATGAGATAATTCTCTCTTATATGAGAATTAAAATGAGTAATGGGAAGGAAATAGAAAGTAACTAAAGAAAATGGCAGATGAACAATTCAAAGAATTGGGTAAGGAATTCTTGTCTTTATTTCTCCATGAACATGTTTAAGGTATTAAACAACAGTGGTTTTACCAAAATGTAGCTTGATTGTATGAGGAGATCACAAAAACCTTATTATTACCCCAAAAACTATCTAAAACAAACTTTAAATCACTTTCTGTGGTTTGCCATGAAAAATAACCCCTTTAAGAAAATGAACCTTTCAGCTTCTGTTTCTAAATTACTAAACACTATAAAAATCTAGATTGCTGAATTCTTTTCTCTCTCTTTCCATGATAAAAATGCAGATCTTCTTATACATTTCAATATACTGAACACAAAGCAGAATTACCCAAGATTATTACTGTGTAAAAGTTAAGTGATTTTTAATCAATTAAGTGCTCATTTCTTTATGTCTTATATATAATCATGAAAAAATAAATATATAAATATACATTTCATATATTTTCATTGTTTTTTTATTTTTCACCTATGGATAAAATGCCTAATGGAAGATAGAGTCAAGAAAATGAATCTGAAACTGAAATATTTTTTCCTAGGCATTTTTGCCTAAAGAGGGTAAGAAAACAAGTAAGAGCCACTGAAGGAAAGAATAAGGATTTCTTCAATTTCTTAACATTAAGGTGATTAAAAACTGGAGTTCAAAAATCTTCCAAAGTAGTAGTAAATGCTGCAGATTCTCGCATAGAATCCCTGAAAACTATAAACCATGCTGAGGTAAATATAGGTAGATTAACTTTAAAAAAAATACTGCAAGCCAGGTTTGAGTCAGTTTAATCCTTGCCTAAGAGATTGCCCTGCCAGTATTTCATTCATGTTTCAGAAAATAAGGTGAATTTCATTTAGAGTAAACATAAGTTTATTTTATTCAATTGCCAACATACGATTGAATCATATTTTAGCAAGCATGACAATGGGAGTCCCATTTTCTAAAAGCAAACGAATTTATTGGTGGCCAAAGTATTAGAGTTATCAAGTATGTTTTAAAGAAACAGTCATGCTTAGTACATTAAAGAAATCGGTTATGGAATAGAATTTTATGAAATAAATTGAATTTATAGCTTATGAGAAAATAAGAAAAAGTTTTAAATAAAAAAGAACATAATAAAGAAAAATAATCACAGAATAGACATGCCAAGATGGGATCCAGCAAAAGGTAGTGTTAGCTGATTCTACTGCGAGATAAATGTGTGAAAAATACTTGAGCTGCAATTCAGAAAGCAAAGCAATAGTAAGTCCAAAAATGAAAAGGAAATATGTGTAATATGTATTATATACATAAAAAAATATATGCAGCATTTGGGACACAAACAGTAATTGTACTCCTCCTGTGTTTTGAGTCCCACCCAAAAGGATGCTTGATGTAAACCAAAATTTGAAGATAATCAAGCTAGAATTTTATAAGATTGATTAAAGAATAGAGACATAGAGTCAAAGATGACAAATCTAGAGGTTGAAGAGAAAAAGAAGTAAAAACCTAAAGTCACTCATTAAAATCTCTGAAAACTTATAAAATTCCTTACTAACAAGGAGTCTAATTTCAAATACTGATTTCAAATACAAAACAGAAAGACATGACTGAATTCATATGTGCAAAGTCAGAATACTTGGAATAGTTTTTAAATTTTTATAAGGAAGCAACTTTTCTAATTCTAAGTGAAATATTTTTTTTAAATTTTGAATAGGAAATAGCAGCATTTACGAATAAAAATCTCAATTAGGAGATTTGCCTCCAGACTTTTACTAAATATACAGCATTTTTAAAAACAGCCCAGATTAAAAAATAAAACATAGGGGTGGTATATTATATAATGGTAAACTTGTAACACACAGTAGAACTGAATCACTGTGGTTCTGGGTTTGGAAGGCCCACCTGAAGATTGCTGCCCACAGTATAAAAGAAGAACTGGAGGGCAAGATGGTGTGCTGTTGATTGTCCTGGAGAAGCTTGTAATGCTGTTATTTTGTTTTGTTTTGTTTTGTTTTGTTTTGTTTTGTTTTGTTTTGTTTTTGTACAAACTCAGGTGTTATCATCATCAGAGGAGCTCTGGTACTCACTGTCACTGAGGGTAGCTGTAGTTATTCTCAAGGGGGCTCTGGTCCTTACCTTGAGCATTGCTTCCTTGCTCTAGTACAGATTCTTCAGCCTGCTGGCACAGATCCTTCATCCCACTGGTGCAGACTTTCTATCTTCCAACACTGACCTTTGGGCCTTTCCAGTGAAGGTGCTTGATACTGACTTGCATGAGACATTGTTGCAGGCTCTAAGCCTCCAGTTAGACAGGTGGAGGAAATTGCCGTGAAATCCAGGCCCTCAAATGGATTCTTTGGGTCTCTAGTGTGTGGACAAATCTCTTGCACTCTTC
Organism: Dasyprocta punctata; assembly: GCA_004363535.1. Classification (NCBI taxonomy): domain Eukaryota; kingdom Metazoa; phylum Chordata; class Mammalia; order Rodentia; family Dasyproctidae; genus Dasyprocta; species Dasyprocta punctata. The sequence continues at coordinate 3,739 of RJWM01029325.1, forward strand.
TGCATTTGACTTTTTGGACTAATACAAAATAATCCTACAAATTATGTGTCCTGAATTAAATCTGTTCCCTTGCAAACCCTGACTACACCATAAGGTAAACACGAGCAATTAAAGATGAGTAGAGCTAATATGATTCAATATGGGCTATATGGAATCTTGTATTATCCTTTAGACTTTTAAATATATTAAAAAAACCTTGATGACAATAACACAAAAATTAAGCAGATATGAAAAAAATTAAATTATTTAAGATTTCCAGTACCATTTTGAAGGTAAATAATATTTTCATTACTAAGAACACTGAAAAATCATCATTCATATCTCATTAATATGCATTTTGATAAAACATTCATACACAATATTTTTAAAACTAAGTACTGAATGAATATTAAAAATAAACAATTGCAAAAGAAATAGAATCATTGTTAACACATTTAAAATAAAAACAAAAAAGGAAAAGATGGATAATAAATAGATTAGTTGAAAAAATAGTAATGAAATCGTTATAAAACCTTTTTAATTATTTTTAAAGTTTTCAGTAGATTTTATCAACACAGTTTAGATACAATACCATGCAAATATGAAGAAGAAAATTTGAAAACAAAAGAATAGAACACATAAAATACAAATAAATCCTTTGTAATGTATAATATGTAGTTATTAAATGAGATGGACTATGTTATGATTTGTGTCCAGATGTACCCCCATCCAGACATGCAGTCATAGTGTTTTTTCAGAGGTGGTTTAATCTAGTGTGTGATGCTGGGATTAAGAGTGTATGACTATTAAAACAGTCTATGGATTGGTTTGGCATAATTCTGTCTAGAGTTATGGATGTGAATGCTACACCTGCCCTAAGACAAATGGTCTGCATACAATGTAAGGGACAGAAAGACTCCTGTGTCTTTGTTGTTGCTTTTGCTGTTTTCCACCACCATGAACTGTGGCTGCTCTGCTGTGTGCCACCCTGTCTTGGAGCCAGCTGATTATGGATTTAAAACTCTACAAAATGTGAGCTAAATAAACCTTTCCTCCTTTAACTTTGGATGTGGGATATTTTGTCTCAGCAATTGGGGAAAGTAAAAAAGAAGTCAAAACAAGAGGTATTCTTCAGCATTTCTGCAAGGGGAATCTGCTCATTAACCAGTTTCTGTTGGAGCTCAAAACAGTGAGTGCAATAAATCATGGAAAAGTGCACATTATGGATATAACATGACAGTGATTTTTTGTCCCTCATTCCTAATCCTTTCCTATGTATTGAATACAGGAAAAGGAAAAAGATGGGTATGTTCTTATTTATTTTAGCAATCTATCAACTCTCTTGTGCATCTTCTGCTAAAATTGAAGTTAAGATATTAAAACTCATATTTGTTTTTCTTCTGGTCAAAACCTAGTATATTCTTCAGTTACTTTAGACCCTGAACTCAATAGAATCTTCTCTATAAAAGAACAGACTGTTCCTCAACTCGTAGCATGTCCTACCAGCTCTCCCTCACCGCAGCCTTCATTTGCACTGGGTTTTCATGTACTGCTTGATTAAGTAGTTTACCCATGATCTGAAAGCTCACTGCATTTCTTCCAAATTACAGGAAATGGCTTTTAAAATCTTTAGGACATTCTATTTATTGGATATTTACGCATCATGAAATGTTGAAAGTACTATATTTATACATTTGTTTCACATAATATCAAATAATATTTTATGCAAAAATTCACATGTGCATCCACTCTTATTTAATTTAGTATATATGCATATTCATACATTATAAAATTAATTTGCTCTCTTTGAGAGTTTGTGTTTCACACTTCAGTCAATTCTCCAGTTGTCATTCTTAATGTAGTCATATAACCAATTCAAGGTAACTGTCTGAAATTTGTCTCACTACCTACGATTAGACCAGGTCTCTAAACTTTGTGGTTTTCACAAGCAAACAAACTGTCTTTGTGTTTTTCTATCTATGGCTGTCACACTAATGTCTTTTTTATTACGCTTGGTACAGAGCTCCAGCTGAGTCAGGCAGTGGTGGAATGAAGAAAGATAAATCTTCAAGTCACCATGATGATAGCAGGCATTGCTTCATCATGGAAATTATTATGCACCTTCCTGGAACAATGCAAATGAGTGTAACTTCAAACTTCAGAGCGTGACTTCAGGAAACAGGTCCTTAGGAGTATTTCAAACTCTTTTTAGTTAAATAATATTGAGAGTTTTATGTGACTGTTAATAGGCTTACATTTTTATCAGTGAAATGTAAATAATTGCACCTAATGAAAAATATTCTATGTGTACAAAACTAAGCAGTACTTAATGTGTTTACCATAGTTATGAAACTCAATAAAAGTCAATTCCCCATTTTTCATTGCATTGTTTAGAGATTATCTACCAAAATCATGTGCAAAAGTGACAATTTCTAAGTTTCTAATCTAATAATTAATTACAGCATATTGAGATAAAATATTTTAAATGGTAAATATTGGTGTAGTCTTGGTACTATTTTTTTTTTGCTGTTGTTGTTCTTTTTGAGACAGGGTTTTCCTATGTAGTTCAGGTTGACTTTGATCTGACTTTGTAGCTCAGGGTGGTCTCAAACTTACAACAATCCTTTTTCCTCAGCCTTCCAAGTGCTGGGATTACAGGCATGTGCCACCATGCCCAACTTGATACAGAGTTCTCATTTTCGTCTCAGTGAAATCTCAGGAAATATTATGGAACATGATAGAAAGATGTCCATCTTTCTTTCTTGTAAGCACTTGCACTTTAAATTACTTGTGTCATTTCAAATTCTACATGATAGGACACATGTGACCATGAAGTGCTGATTTTTAAATAAATGTCAAGTGCTTCCTTTTATGTGTTGAAGTACTGAAGAGTGAACTGTTTAAAAGAAAAATGACTGTGTCTTATATTGACCTACCTCTTTCAGTTTCTTGTGGTTTCTTGTTTGTAGACTGTGCAAGTCTCGATAAATGACAAAAAAGCAATTCTACTCAAATTGTTAGGGGAATAGTTTTGATCAAATAATTTTCTCTAATAATCTGATCTATACTTATTCTTAAAAAGTGTTGACGTATGTAAATTAATTTTCATTGTATTTTATTTATGTATGTGTATATGCATGTATACATATGTATGTATTACACAGAATCCAGACTAATAACAGCTTAGTTTCCAATTTTTTGACTTTATAAATGTGCAAAAGCAATATGCATTCAGTGAAAACCATAATTCCATTTTTTAAATCATTTCCACTATGATGTGTGCTTCACAATTTTCCCCCCTAAGTGTCTATTCCATGAACAACTGGAAAACATAAAACAAGACATACTAATGGAAATCAAGTTTTAAACACTAAACTTTTATACATGTATATTTACATTATTATAAAATTGAATTATAACACAACCCCTGTAAATCGAAATTCCTAAAACACAGTAAGTCTGTGCTTTGGAGACCACTATGATGTGGCTCTGAGCAGGATTTAAAGTTAACTAACTGGCTTTCTATGTTTATCTGTGAGTCTGTCCTCAGCCTAGGCCCCTTGCCTGGTGATGGGAGCTGATTCATAATAAGTGAACCTCTATGAATCACTGGTCCTGGCTGAGGCCTGTAGTGGTCTGTGATGCCAGAGATACCTCAAAGGGCAAGATAAGTCTACAGCTGAGGTAAGTAATTATGGACACCTGACTCCAACCCCAATTAAGTAGATAGAGGCTACAGCTGCAGGCATCTCACTCCTACAGTCTAACTCCTACCATAAGTGTCATCATGGAGATAAGATAGTTCTCCTAATTTGGCATAATTTACTACTTGGAGAAGTCTTTGAAGTGACTCCCAAGGTCTGCTTAGTTCTTGTGCTTTCCTCAGTATCCCCTCTTTTTGTTTGAAAATGCAGTAAATATGGGCTGCCCAGAGAAATTCTTTGTCTTAGCCCCCAGAAACTTAAACTCTGCAAGAGGGTTTTGATTCTCCTGGAGCCCTAAAATCATACCACTTGTCTCATTTATTTAAGCTTTCACTGTACACTTATTTGGGAGATTGAGGATCTAGGCCAGACCCCTATGTCTGTGAAAATGTCTGGTTGCATAATGACATTGACAATCACAATCAATTGTGACAACTAATTTTAAATACAGAAATGTTGCTAAATATGTCTAGTGCTATATACCACAATAAAGACTATACAAACCTTAATTTTCTGTAATAATTTCAATACTGGTAACACTCATTTTGATATTCTGAGTCTTTTTTGTCATCAGTTTGGGATGGGGAAAATGAGTAGTTACGTGAGAATCATTTTTTCCATATTTTACGAAACCATGTTTAAATAACCAAAGCAGTTTATTTTTCTAACCTATATCTAATCTATATCTAGTAGCAGCAGATGCTGAAGATTTAAGACATTGTTGGAATTTCAGCTCTTAGGGAGATTGGGACAGGACAGGAAACTCAAGTTCAAGCCCAAGCTGGGCAACGTAATGAGACCCTATCTCAAAATAATGAAGGCTAGGCGTATGTTCGAGGCCCTGGGTTTGTCAATTCTGAAAACAATACATATTTCTTATTCTTCAAATGTCAGAAACTAATATTATCAACCAAGCAGTCTCAGCTAATAAAAATAAGAAATATTTGCTTGATTTTACTCATTTCTAATGAAGCTCATGAGGTGTATTTTTGTACATAAATAATAGTGTTTTTAAGTCTGGAATGTTACACTTAGATCTTTCTAAAAAGGACTGGATGAGGGAGAAATCTTGATTCTCCCAGAAAATTTCTAACCTGTGCTGCATTTACTTTGCTAACACATTTAGATTTATGATTCATCTATAGATAATGGAAGGTACATTAAGGCTATTTCTTTACAGTAAAAAATGGAAGCTGAGAATGATTTCAATGACTTAAGGGTCACATGTTCCAGGAAATTGCTTGTATAACAATTGCTGATTTGAAGCAGTAAAAAACCTTCCAAAATCACCAGAAAATTGGTATTTCTTAGATAGCATTCTTGCATTCCAGATTTATTGTGAATATAAGAGGGGCAGTTTCCCATTTTACTTGATATTGTTCTTTTGTGATAGTCTAACTCAGTTTTCAAAATTATTAATGGATACTGATCACTTGAGAGTTTTCTTTTTATTATTATGATTAAATGTGTTTTTATTTTCCTTTTTCAACCTCAATTACTATTTTAACACATGGTCTTCAAATACTAGTGTGATAGTCCTAATATTAGCAAATCCTTAAATCTTTTTATTTTAACACAGTTTTGTGAGAAAAATGAATGTTTTTCATTACTATCAGTCTTCATATCTGAGTGCCTGAAAACCAGAAGCAATTCTCTTGCAAATAATAAGGCCTAGGTAAGTATATATTGAATATCTGAAGGAACATATATACTATATATTGAGCAACCTGTGAGACTAATAAGAAACAATAATTGCAACCTGTGATTTTTTAATAGAATACTTGCTTTTTCGGGAGGATATTGTTGTGTCAATCAAAACAACATGATGAAGTTTTTAGTACAGTGCTTGTTAGTAGTAATATATCTTTTTTGGGGGGTTACTATTTTTATTGGTATATTACTCTTCACTGGAACACAATAAAGGACATCCACAAATTAAAAGAGAAGTTTAATTTGACTTAGAGTTTTGGGGGTTCAGTCTATGGATTGTTGGCTTCAAAGTGAAAATATAATGGTGGAAGGGAATGGTGGAAGAAAAGAGCTCAACCAAGGCCATCCAGGAAGCAGACAAAAGGGAGGAACTGAGGACAAATACAGCTTGTGAAGTCACATTCCCAGTGACACTTCTTCCAACCCAGTTCCCACTTACTGGAAACCAAGTTCAAGTATATGTTGCAATGAATTAATTCATCAATGGATCAATCTACCACTGAGTATAGTGCTCCTATGATCCAGTCACATTCCTAAAGGTCCCTCCTCTGAACACAGAACTTCTGGGGAACACTCCACATCTAAACAATAACTACTGGCAATAATGTTAGAATCTTTTCCTAAAACTTATCTGAAATTGTTCAGGAAGACCAAAAGTTAAATTTTTAGTTCTTATAGCTATTCTGTAGACTTGATTTTATTCTAAAATATGATAAAAATGAACAGTAATTTATACTACAAAGCTAAATTAAAACATTAGCAGTGTATCATAGATAAAACACATATAATTCACACATTTCTAGACAACAAAACTTTGTAAGAAATCCAATCATTTATATGGTTAAAACAGTAATATATTATGTTAATGGCACTTATAAAATGCTCATTGAAATTTTTCCCGTGTTAGAAAAACACTTCCAGTGTATCTTCAGTAATATGCTAAAACAGCTTGTATTGTTGAGTCAGTAATAAAGAAAATCAATTTAAATTACTTTTATATTATTTATTTGATAAATAATATCAGAATTATAACAAACATGTAGTACTCACAACTCTGAATACCTTAATGATAAATTATTTCATTCCTACTCATGTCCTGAACGAGTTGCTAATCTGTATTTCACATACGAGCAAATCACAAGACCAAAGCCCTACATGGGGTTCCCACTCTATATAATGGATCAATATCCTTTTAATTACAGTATAATGACACAAGAACATGGGGAGTGAAAACCCAACATCTGTCAATTTTATTTTCTTTTCAAATCATTGTTGAGTCATTTGGGAAAATATTTTTGCTCCAATATTTGCATTCTTTCAACATCTGCTAAATTTAATTACATACCAAATTTTAGGTAACAGAAACATTTAACCCAGTATTGTGTCTTATTCTTAGAATGATAAAAGAAAAACTGTGTATAAATCTACCAAATTGAAATAATATAGTTTATTACTTTGCTTTTGCTAGCAAAATAGTAACACATAAGTAGTACAGATTTTATTTTGATTGTATATAAGAAAACATTCCCTAATTTTGAAATGTCACTATTTAGAAGATTAATTTTTAGTTATAAAGAAAACACAAATATTAATTAATACCAATAACTTACATTTACTTTAACTTGTTTTGTCAAATAAAAAAAAAATTTGTACCCAGCAAAGTCTTCCATGAAAAATCCAATCCCTATGTGACTGTTGGCACTTATTGTTTATAAATGTTTATAAGTGTGAGTGATAACTATCTTTAATTCTAAACTGAATGTGAAACATTTTTGGTTTGATAAATAATTTAGTGGCTGTAGTAGCCATGACATTCTCTTTCTGTCTCTCTCTCTGTCTTTCTCTGTCTCTCTCTCTTACTGTCTTCCTCCCTCCCTCTCTCTGTAACACACACACAGACACACACACTCACACCTACATGCACAGGCACACAAAGGTTATTCCATTACCTTAGAATAGAAAAGTTCACTGCATGGTTATCACAGAGGCTCCCACTGCACAACAAAAACGAAAGATAATTGTGCCTTTCAAACACATCCCTAACTTGCAGAAACAAACATGATGCCTGCTGGGACAGCAATTCCCTAAAGGTAAAAGCAATGGTGTCCTGCACATGCAGATGTGAGAATGAGCAAGAGAAAAAGGAAATTTTACATGCAGTCTGGGGATAAATTGGAATTTTTCATGGGCAAACGTGAGAAACTGGCTCATGTCTTCCAGGAACTCTCCAGAAAATTTCCGATTTGAGCATTTCTCTTGTATTGCAAACCTGTACACAGACCTATTCAACACGCACTTAGATAATTAACTTAATTAAACCAAACCTCTCCAAAAGAAGAGTTGCTTCTCAATTCACCCATCCAAACTGATCTGCCCATTCCTTTGTATTGTATGTCCAGGCAATAAGACCTCTGGATAGATTTAATCACTACATGCATTCAGAATCTGGTTATTTCTCATTCTTCCATCCAAGCTCTCATATTCTATGATTCTAGCATTAAATTGCTTTTTAATTAGTGTAAGTGCTTATGAGTTTGCCTTGGTCTGTTCTTAACAAATTAGATCATTTTCAAACAGAATTTGAATTGTTCCACTTCTCTGCTGCCACCCCCAAATGACTTTCTATTTATTTCAAAGAAAAATCACAGTCATAACAATAGTCTACAAAGTCTCACCTGAGCTTCCTCCCACATTTCCTCTGACTTCAACTTTGGGCATTGTGTATTTTATCTCAACAATGAAATAAAAGTAAACAAGACATCCTCCCTTACCTCACTCCAGCCAGAGTCCCACAAAATCTTCACCAAACACATCAGCTGCCTCTAGTATCTGTCTTTTCTCTCCCTACAATACTCTTTCTCCCAACATCAATCATTTTTAAAGCTTTGCTCCAGTGAAATCTCTCCTAGGCATAAATATTAAGACTGCTTTAACAAAACTGCTATTTGTCTTTCCCTCACACAATCATCCCAGTTCCATGATAATGCTGTACCATTCAAGATTTTACAACATACTGTACTATTTCATCTTTTATATTCTTACTCTCTCCCTCTACTAGAATATACTTTTCATAAGGAATAAAAAACTATCTTATTTTTAAAGGACTTACATCTAGTTCTTGCAATCAAAATGAATCTTGAATAAATAAATGTATAATTAGATTACAGGAAATGGAAATCCATAGTAAATGGGATTATGTATAGATGATCATGAATATTTTGGGCAAGGAAATTATTAATCCAGTGTTTTTTCATTTTTCCTTAATTTACCACAAAGAGTTACAGTTCACTTGAATGAAGAAATTTTCTTATCAGTAGCTCATTAATGAAGTACCATAATACTTTGGTTCATGAATGCTTATGCTTGTAAACTATTCAGTTTGCAAGCAAACTATTCAGTTTGCAAACAAAAACAGTAGGTAAAAATTTACTTCCTTTCACAAACTCCACATCAGGTGATAAACAGGCCCACAGTCATCTTTTCTATACAAACAGAAACACAGCTATCTTCATCAAATTGTAAAATGAAAAATTAAGTTCATAAACCAAAGCATCATCTTTGAAACAAAAAGAGATACATGGTCTTTCTTAAATTAGGCATTCCAAGACATAAGTTAAGTATTCTAGACATAGCTATTATCTTACTATCTTTGTAATACTGTGTTTCCAGTGTGTTTGGCACATTATGGATGTCTTATAAAAATATATCTGTTTTACTTTACTATTACAATAGAACTAAAGGCTTATATTTTGCTAAATACTAATGGAATTATGAGTACATAAGAAAGACTAGTAATTGTATGCAAAAACTGAATTAATGTTTGTAACAACATATTAAATATACATGATTATGCCTTCTGAAGATTAAGAGAATGATAAAAAAAACTCTCTATAACATATATGGTTTTTAAGAGAGGAACTCATTCTTTTTCATCTTTCTATCGCCAATACATAGAAAGACAGTTCTGCATACTCAAATTTGAGGGATACACTGAACAAAGTTAAATTTTAATGAGATAAGGTAAACTCTGTGGCAGTATAACTTGATGTATAGAAAACTAACAGAATAAAAATAAAACTATTCTTTAGGCTTTCTTATTTTTTCTTTTGTAGTAGTTTGATAATGGCTCAGTTGTTATTCATCTGTGTGTTTACTGATCATTTAAAATGGTTTGTAAGTATACTAACCTAAATATTCTAGTGTTCAAATTAAAAATAAGTCAAATTTCTTGTGACATCAAGAGACCACAACTGTTCACTGAACTCTGTTTTTTTAAAATATTTTTTAAATCTTATTTTTACCTGATTTAACATTGATTTTATATTAGAAGTAGTTGGAGAAAGACAAGTAAATATATAAACACGTTGCTATATAGTCACATATCAGATAAAAGAGTAAATCTCATACAGTGTCACAATAAATCGTCACACATAATAAAGTTAATATAAAATGTATCCTTAGTTCTTTAAATCAATTTGATGGTTGAATTTCAAAGAATTAGTATTCAAATTTTGAGGCAAGGTTTATATAAATTTTAGGCATAGGCTTTGGTAATTTAATAAAACCTACCCTTCATGAAAATTTACCTAAGGATGTAATCAAAAATACAAATGAAAATTAGATATTTTTGCCCAATATGTCAGTGATGTGTAATCTTTTCAAATAGGAATCCAGACAAACAGAAATAAATTAATGTGTGCTTTCTCAATGGTAATTCAGTATTTAAAGATTATGCAAAATAATTTTATTCTCAAAAAAATGAAACTTACAATGATAAGGCATATGTAGGGACACAGCTTTCTTTTTCATGTTAGAGAAAACAGAATCAGCTATAGAACTATGTGATATTTGGAGGGTACAAGAACATTTTTAGAAATAACAACTTGGCAAAATGTTAAAACCTGTGTTAAACATCACAAAACAGAGTAATTATATCACCTCACTTATCTATTTAGTATACATTTAAAGTATCTCTAATGAAAGAGTAGATTTTTCTATTCAAATACAAGCTGATCATAAAAGATAAACTCATCTAATCTTCTCTGAATCTTATTTTTATCACATCAGGTCTGCAATTTAATGGGTTTTATTTCAAATAATAACTCCTGAAGTCATGCCCTATTATTGACTTTCCATTACTACTGGGATTCTTTATCACTATTTAGAGTTCTCCCTAGGATATTTCCTTTTTAAGCAGTACAGAATCTGCTAGTCGATGTTCTCTTCGATTTGCAACCTTTGAGATGTTCCCAAAAACTGACAATCAAAAGCATTTGAATGTAGTCTGACTCAGAATTGCAGCTGAATTCGGTTGAGTAGGAGGGTGGTTTAAATAATCGTTTGATAACATTTTAACTTACATTTAATGAGGAAAGTAATTTTTTTGGCTTAATTTGCACTTGTTTTTCTTAATGATTTGTTGTACTAAACTTTGAGTTCTTAAAACTAAGCCCTGCACAAGCATATCAAAATTATATGTTGCTAATGGTTACTTTATTCTAGGATGCTATAATAATGAATTGCTTCAATACATATAGCTTGGGAGTTGTCAATGACCCAAGTTATTTCTGTTATAAAAACTATAATAGTCATGAAATCTGTATGAAGTCAAAGGAAGTAAATCCACAAGAGTACTGCTATTTTCTTATCAAATAATTGTCTCTCAATTGGAAAAGAAAATATTGCATTTGAAAAAAGTCTTAATCTTTTTTCCCTTGTTTTCTATAGTAATATTAAGATACATGAGACTTTAGTTCAAAATAATAGGCATGAGGTTATACATAACTATTAAATTTATACTTTGAACTAAGGTATATGTCTAAAATTTGTTAGAATATGTGCACCATACTGGCTAGATATGCATCTGTTTTGATTATTTAGTTTTACTTTTTTACTTTAAAAAGAAAAAAATAAAGAAAAATCAAGAAACAAACAAAAACAACAACAAAAGCAAAGTGACAGTGTATTGGGTGACACTATGTACCCCCAAGTCCTCATATAGTTTTGATGGGGCTATATCTGGTGCTTGTTGTCAGTTTGTTGTCTAGCACTGGGATTGATGATGGGAGTGCTGCCCCTGCCCAGGGGTGGAGCTGACATACAGTGTAAGGGAGGTGGATCTTCCTCTTTCTTGTTTCCACCCTTTCTGTCTTGCCAGTGCACCTTGCTGTTATGGCAGCCATGAATGGCAGCCCTACCAAGACATGCTGCCTTGGAGCCAACTAAGTATGAACTGAAACTGCAAGAAATAAACTTTTCCTTCCCTAATTTTGGGCATCAGGTAGTCTGTCTCAGTAATGAATGAAAAATACCTAAGACAGACAGTAACAACACCAACCAAAGGCAATAGTGCTATAGGATTTCAAAGTAAGATGATAGGTGATAGGAATTTAACAATGCTTGTTATATTGCAGATTGTTATCTTCAAAATTGTTGCTCAGGTTACCAGATACAAGCATGTAAAATTGCTAAAAAAAAAAAAAGTGTAATTTCCCTTTGAAGTTTCCTTCCCTTTTACTATAGCTATTGTAACTTTTGGAATTTAGTTACTCTTTCACTTATGAGTATGGCTTCTGGTTGCAACCATTTACCTATAAAAACCTGAGTTTATCATTCTTTGTGGCTGAGTAATATCCCATTGTATAAAAATACCACTTCTTTTTTATCTTTCCCTCAGTTGATGGGCATTCTGGTTGTGCCCAAGAACTGCCTATGACAAATTGTGCAGCTATAAGATCATGAGTGCACACACATTGCTCTGATATGATGTTTTCATTTCTTCTGGAAATATACCCTGGAGGAGAAGAGCTGGGTATGATGAGACCTCTAACCTTAGTTTTCTTAAGGAATCTCCACACTGATCTCCACAGTGGTTGTACCAAGCTATACTCCCACCAACAGCAAAAGAGTGTTCCTTTTTCCCACTGCTCCTATAGAATTTGTTATTGCTTGATTTCTTGATGTTACCCATTATTTTTGGAGTGAGATGATTTCTCAGTGTTGTTTTAATTTACATTTGTCTAATGACCAATGATGTTGAACATTTTCCCATATATTTATTTGCCATTTGTATTTCTTTATCTGAAAATTATGTATTCATCTCAGATGTCTATCTCAAATATACCATATTAACATAGTGAAAGACAAAAATCACATGATCATCTCAATAGATGCAGAAAAAGCTTTTCATAAAGCCCAATGCTCATTCATGATAAAAAAAAAACTCTAGAGAAAATCAGAATAGATTGCCTTTACCTCTATCTGATAAAAGCCATCTATGACAAACATTCAACACCACACTAACTGGTCAAAACCCGAAAGCTTTCACTCTAAAATCACAAACAAGATAAGGATGTACACTATTATCACACCTATTCAATGTAGTTCTGTAAACATTAGCCAGACCAGTTAGACAAGAGAGAGAAATAAAAGGAACAAAGCTATGAAAAAAGAGGTTAAATTATCATTATTCGCAGATGATTTGATACTCTGCATGGAACACCTCAAAAACTCCACTCTCAAACTTCTAGACTTCATAAGCAAATTCAGCAGTGTAGAGGGGTACAAAGTCAACACTCAAAAGTCAATAGCATTCTTGTACACAAACAACAAACTCACTAAGAGAGAATTTAGGGAAATCATACCCTTCACAATAACATCAAAAAATGAAATACTTCGGAATCAATCAAACAAAGGAAGTAAAAGATGTATGCGTTGAAAATTACAGTACTCTGAAAGAGAAATTGAGGAAGAATTCATAAAATGGAAAGCTACCCCTTGTTCATGGACAGGAAAAGCCAACATTGTGAAAATGGTCATCTCTCAAAACTGTTGTACAGATTTAATGCCATCCCAAGCAAAATACCACTAACATATCTCACAGATCTAGAGAAAACATATCTAAAATTCACATGGAATTTTAGGAAAAGCAAAGGCAATCCTGGGAAACAAAGGCAAGGCAGGAGAAATCACAACTCAGACTTGAAGTTATACTACAAAGCTGCTATAATAATATCAAAATGATGCTGATAAAAATAACAGACTTGCGGATCAATGGAACAGCATAGAAGATACAGACACAACTACAAGCACACTCAGCCACCTTGTCTTTGACAAAGGGGCCAAACATGTCCATGGAAGGAAGATAGCCTCTTTAATCAGTGGTGTTGGAAAAACTGGCTTTCTAAATGCTGAAGACCTAAATGAGTACTTCAAAGCATCAACAATTTGGATCTCATCTTATTAAAAAGTTTTTGCACATCGAAATAAATCACCAACAGAGTGAAATTCAGCAAACCCATAGATTGGGAAAACATTTTTGCTGACTGTCTCTCAGACAAAGGACTTGTATTTAGAATGTATTTAGAATAGGAAAAAATTAGGCCTCCCAAATTCAACATATTTTAAATATCAAAATTTTTGTTTCATTATTTCTTTTCAACATAATATGAATTCATAGAATACTGTTCACAAATTGTGTCACAGAATTTATCTTCATATATATATTATATATATATAATATATATTATATATAAGTTTCACTTTAAAATTTGTACTAGTGGCTATGTCTAATAGCTGTGACTTAAGGTGTTTTACAAAAAAAAACATAAGAAATTGTATAGAAAGAAGTTATTTTAATTATCCGAGTTTCACAATGGGAAATCATACTGGAAATATTTCCAATGAAAATGTTATTGATGGGCTGGGGATTTAGCTCAGTGGTGTAAGCATCTGCCTGGCAGGAGCAAGGATGTGAGTTTGAGCCTCAGTACCAAAAAACACCCCCCAAACCCCCAAAAAAACCAAGAAAATGTTATTGAGACTCCATTGTGTTTATCTGAATTACACAAATTTCTATGTCATATTTACCTTAGAGAATTGATCATATTTATTTCTTTAGTCCTAAATCCTGATAGCTTAGAATTTCAGCATCACCAGTATCACCAGGTAGAATGAAAATTAGGATACTAGTCCATAAGTACAAAAATGGATAACAAATCAGTGTATAAACAAGAATATCTACAGATTAACTTAAAATAGATATGTTTATTAAAAAAAGAAATAAATTGACCATGGGCCTATCAAATACATATTTTATCCAGTGAGAAACTTTGCTAAATAAAATCACTGAAATTCCTTTTATTAAAAATGTTTCCATGTAAAAGGAATTATAAAATATTAAAAATGTATACTCTCTGGCAAGCATATGGTCCTGAGTTTGATTCCTGGTACAAAAGAAAAAGAAAAAGAAAAGAAAAAAAATATGTGCTCTGAGACATAGTATTTATAATTTAGACATTAGAATTTATTTATCCACATCATATTATCATATTTGTGAAGCATACTTTAACAATACAAGTATACAAATTAAAATGATCAGTTATTGACTTGCTTTGAGACTTCTATCCTGGGAAAATTTATTGCAATATTTCTAATATCCTTCAATTTCTCTTACAGATTTTCTAATTAAGAACTATACTGAAAAGACTCTGCCTATCTGAAAATCTTCAGACATAGGTGCAAAGGTAGAGGATTAGGAAGTTGTCATCCCCTTGGGCAGAGAGTTTCCTGAGAAATAGTTTTTAGTTCACTTTCATATTACTATTTTTTTTACTTGGATGGTATTTAAATTGCCTCTTCTGATATTGTTGTTAATGATGATGAAAATGCAGTTATTGATGTTTATAATTATACAATAAAAAACTGAAAACCTACCACCTTGGCTCTTCTTATTTTTACTTCTCTCCTCTTTTTATGCATGTGTACACAAGTTTTAAACACACACATGTACACTCACACGTGGAAACTAACATGAATGTGAGTAAAGTAAAAAGGTTTATTTTCCAGTCCCTCTTGATAAATCTCAAGATCTGCATGCTAAAAAATATGCCATTTTTTACCACTTCTGGAAATCAATGAAGAAACTTTAGAATTCTAGTCCTATTTTTCCTAAACTGAGTGTCCTTAATCACTTCTCCATCTTGACACCATACCTTTCTATCATCCACTATTTTCTTCCACTTTCTCTCTCTCAGTTTTTTTTTTTTTTTTTTTTTTTTTGTGGCACCAGGGATTGAACTTACAGCCTCATGCCTGCCTGACAGGTGCTTGAGCCACTGAGCCAAACTCCCAGCCCTAGTTTTTTGAGGCAGGGTCACACTATGTAGCTGAGGCCAGCCTTGCGCTCACGTTGTAGCCCAAGCCGGCCTCGAACTCACAACGCTCCTCCTACCCCAGTCCCCCGAGTGCTGGGATTAAAGACATGAGCCACCACACCCGGCCTTCTTCTCATTTTTACTTATTGATTTTTGTTTCTTTTTGAGACAGTCTCATTATGTAGTCCAGGTTGTTCTTGAACTCACTATGCAGCCCAGCCTGTTCCTAAACACCAGATTTTACTCATTCAAACTCCTGAGTGCTTGGATATATGGGTTCCCCACTATAACTGGACTATTATTTTTTAATCAACTTTCCAGCCCTCTAGTTACTTACATTATAAATTAGGTTTTCTGAACCCTAACACTGGTATTGCCACTTGTCAAATTCTCAGTAGCTCTGATTATAAGTGGGCAAGAATGCTCCCGGCTTAAAAATCACCACTATCTTATCAATATCTCTACTCTGAAGTCGTATTTTATCTACACCTTTTTATCCCCCTTGTAGGTCCAGTAACACCTCAAAATTTCCTTTAGAGGTGCTGTGTCCACACTGCCTATGTTGACATTTTCCTTGAAACTCCCACTTTTGTGGCTGAGTCAATGTGTGTCCAGTCAGGGGAGGAAAGTATAACCAGACTGAAAGATAAAAGGAACAGTTATGTAGGGCCTGCACAGAGCACACAAGAAAGTGTGTCCTTGTTCTTGAGAGCTGAGTTTCAGACCTTGTAGCTGAGGGAAGCATTGCCTTCCTTGGACATCGGAAAATGTGATGCACTACTCTGTCAAGGGAACTTGTTCACTTGCTGAAGATTTGCCTTCCATAATTTCCTGGAAATTCTACTTAGAGTGTTGAGTTATTACCTGTTTAGTTCTTAATTACCACCCACACAACCCAGTATAAATTAATCTTTAGCATACTCCTACCTATTATGAGCAACCTACACTATATTTCACTCACTGAGAACAATTATAAAGGTTTTAAAATAATGGCAATATCAAATGAATAAAAATGCTGATTGAACAAAAATCAATATAACAGAATTTAAATGAATATGACTATAAGGAGATGGATGTATCAAAATTCCATTCAAAACTGTCTTTTTGCCCCAGGGAATTTGTGGCCATCATCTTTAGATTGCAGAAGCTGAGCGGACTGTGAAGCACAAATGGCATAGTTTCTACTGAACTGGAGCAGCTCATGTTGGAGTTTATGGATCCCACAGCCTCCAGTGGTTAAGAGAGCAAAATAACAGAGAAAGGAAATCATAAATGTTGACCAGGCTGTCTGTAAATGAATTCTCTGCAAAACTTCATGTTAGTCTTTAAGTTACATTCGCCCAGAGCAAAAAATAAAAAACAAAAACAAGAGCAAAACAAAACAAAACAAGAAAAAACAAAAATTAAGAATCTAAAACCACATGGTGAGGGATCATAACTCTACTACATGTTGGTCAGTTTCACATAATGGGACACAAATGATAACACTGAAAGCCTAAAAAGAGGTCAGACCCTGACCCTAACCCTAATCCTAACCCTAACCCTAACCCTAACCCTAACCCTAACCCTAACCAAGGTTTATAGTTAACAGTCCTAAAGTGATCTACTCTAAGGGAAAAGACAAATAAGAATAGAGCCGGCACAAAGGTCACTGTTGAAGCAAAGTATTTTATTTATATGCTATCTGCCTGTCAAAGAAAACTATTTTCTGAAGAATTATAATATAAATGGAAACTACAACATTGCACGTAAAGTAGCTAGCATTTTACCATACATACTAGCAAACAAGACTAAATGAAAAAAAGAATAAAGGAAAAGAAAAGAAAGATAAGGAAATACTGAAAGGTAAATCACATTTAAGTATCAATTACAAAGTAATTACTTATCAAAAATAATTTGGAAAAGATAAAAGAAAACATGCTTATCAGAACCAAATGTTTACAAGACACATTACCTTCTAAGGTCTATATAAAAATGCATGAGGAATAACTACAAATCAATAATGAAAATGTAGACTATTGGAGTTTGAAACAAAAAGAAAAATGAATTAAGTAAATACTTTTTATATGTTGTACAAAAATAAGCTTAAATAAATATGCTCTACATATTTACTCATGAAGGAAACACAAATAAAACAATAGTAAAATGTCATCTATATGTGTTAGAATAGCTAAAATTAGATAACAATGCCACTGTTCGTTAGGAATGTAAAAGAAAAGTAATGTCATACACTTTCTAATGAAATGCCTATTTTAGGAGCATCTGCTAAACCTGAACATTTGTGAGATTTTTTTGCCATTGTTCTGTTTTGTTTTATTTTTTGTGGTGGTGGGGTTTGAACCCCATCTCTTCTGCATGCTAGACAAGCACTCTACCACATCCTCATCCCTAAAGCTGAACATATGTACACTTATGACTCAACACTTAAATTTCTAGGTACATATTCAGAACATATATTTATAAACGCCCCCCTAAATAACTTTAGGGAATTTTAAAGAAGCATTATTCATATTGTCTTAAATTGAAAATGATAAAAATTACAACAGGATAGTAAATAAAGGTGGATGGATACACAAAATCAAAATTATTCCTACAATTGAATATTATAGAGCAATAAAATACTATAATTATTTAAGTACACAGAATATTCAAAGTACAGTTCAGTTTAGAATTCATAGCTATAATAGTACATACTGGTAATATTTAAAAACAGGCAGATTCTTTCATAGTAGTAGACATCAGAATAGTGGTTCTGTTTCTGTCAGACTTAGTGACAGCAGAGCCATAAAGAAAGATTCTGCAGGATGTTGATTTTTTTATTTTTGATGTGTTTCATAGTTCATAGCAATTCACTTTTAAAAAAAAAAGAAATTCACTTTTTTAAAAATTGCAGAAACTATATATTCTTATTAATTTAAATGTATGGATATTAAATTTCACCATGTAAGTTGGGCATTAAAATTTCTCAGTATATTAGTCTCATATTCATTTACAAAGAGAAGCTGGAATTAAATATCAGAATAAGTATATGGAGTTTTTTGTTTTGATAATCAATTTGACAAGCCGTAATATTTTTTGCCATATTTGTGGTTGATTGCAATCACTCTTCATAAATTTCTTTTTCTCAGAATGTCTGAAACATCGTATTTTTAAAAACATATTAATGATACCAATAAAAATGTTTGATTGCAATATGAAAATCTACTATGGAAGTTTATCTTGTAATCTGAATACCTACTTTGAAGAAAGCAATACACAATATATTAACCAGTGTTCATCTCCTATTATTTTGTTTTGAAATTCTGTATCATCATTTTTATTCTTTGTTTTTAAAATAGAAAAAGAGATTATGAAGGATAAATTGATCTTAATGCATTCAAATTCAGTAATTTATTTTATTAGGAAAAGAAATTTTTAAATCATTGTTTTCTTCATTAGTCTCACATCAAACAAATTATATACTATAAAAAATCAAAGTGGAATTTGAAAATCACTGATTGCAGAGAAAGCATCATAGTTAAAAAGAGGGATTAAAGAGTGAAGTGTCCATGAAAAACAAGAAAAAGTTGGTTAACATTTTTTATTTTCCTACTTGATAGTGAAGAGTGAGTAGAGCCATGCTGGTAGCTCGCAGCTATAATCCCAACACGCAGGGAGAATCAGGTAGGAGGAGATCAAATTCCAGCTGGGGCTGTTAAGCAATTTAGGAAGACTCAGTCTCAAGAAAAAAAAATTCAATTGATTTAATAAAAAAATCACAAGACTAGAGAGGTAGTTTAACAGAAAGTCCCTGAATTTCATCCCAAAGATGGGGGTGCTAATAATCTAAATTGTTATGTATACAAATTTATGCTTTATCAGCTGAAAATAAGGTTTATTTATGTTCTTGTAATTTTACTGTTAATTAAGAAAATGGTTAATAAAGACCAAATGTTATACACCATGCCATCTATCTTTTGGCTTGAGAGAAATGCTTGGCCTGTTTTTTTTTTTTTTTTTTTTTCCTAATGAGAAGGCATGATACCTATGAAATAGTTGTTTGACTGATACAATTGGCAGGGACTGAGTTTCCTTAAATTCTGTTTTTATTCTAATCAAACACACAGTACTAGAGGCAGCTGAGGCTTAAAATTTGTGAGCCATAATGAATGAACATATTTTTACATGGTGTTATTACTTAAAATAATATCAAGGAACCAAATTTACAAACTGGTAATCTTTCATCAAAATGTAATGCTTTATATTTTTTACAGAAGCCTCTTTTGAAAAAAATTGCAAGAATTAAGCTTTTTAAAAATGAGAATAAATTGAAGCATTCTCATAATGTCTATTGGTGTTTTTCATAAAAAGTGTTTTATTTATTTTCTAATCTTTAAATAAAATCATTTATTGACTTCTAGTTGCCGGCGAGTCAAACTCAATGTTTGCAGGATTTGTTAATGTTTACAACTATTGCAGATTTGTGAATTCTTACTTGAGTGCTCACTAGGGTTTTTGGATACACTAACTCTTACATGAAGTTATCTATGATCTAGGTATTCCATGTATCATACAGTATCAGGAAATCTACTTTTTCTTTCCATCAACTGACAAATATTTTTCCTAAGAAGCCTTCTAGCCAATGAAACTTTCCACCACCACTTGCTGGCATTACTATCAGACACAGGTGTCTGTGTCACAGATTATTTATTGTTAATTGTGTTTATGTCACACTTAGCTTTTCCTCCCTATTTTGTTGTGATAAATATCAATATACTGAGAATAGAGAAACATGTATCAAAAGAATTATTTTCTTAAGTAAGGATTACAAATTATCTCAAATAAATTAAAAAATTCATAAAGAAGGAAATGTTAAAGATTTCAAATTTATGATTTAGCTTTCAGTTAAAATCTGCCTAATTAACTGAAACCTTATACAATCATAGCAATTTGGACTAAAGTAAATATTATAGAATGTTTTACTATACCATTTTTAGTTGTGCTAAAATCACCATATTAATGTTCAATTGTTCTAGATAGTAAGACAAATAATTGTTATGATTGTTGTAATAGTTACTTTTTCCTTTTTTTTTTTTTTTTTTTTTTTTTTTTTTTGGGTCGTGGGAATCAAACTCAGGACCTTGTGCTTGCCAGGCAGGCGCTTTGCTGCTGAGCTCGGCCTTCCCTATTCCTAAGTAGCAATAAATTCTGCATTGGTTAACACACAAATGTTTCTAATGTCAGTTTTCTTTTCCTTTTCTTTTCTTTTCTTTCTTTCTTTCTTTTTTTTTTTTTTTTTTTTTTTTTTTTTTTTTTTTTTTTTTTTTTTTTTTTTTTTTTTT